>OZ022579.1:6858803-7058803 GCA_963669155.1 Arbacia lixula
GAGAGCAGCGATGGTAAGTTTCTAGACTGATTGTTGTAACCCTGCCACAGTTAAAATGTAATCAACGTATAAGAAAACCATGGCAACGCATGTATAACGCATTTACAGGAGCTTTGACCTTCTCCTATGCGAAACCGCTCCCTGTCATTATTCGTGTTTTTTTTTAAGAACAACAATTTCAAAAGCATAACTCTTTTCGTCATGATTGTCAAACCCAATCGACAATTATTGTTTAGCTCCAGCACTCATATTTATCATAAATGTAGATAGTAATCGTATACAAACTTGACAACTGATCAGCAAACATTAATTACAATTCCTTGATACAAAATGTAATGTAAGGCAACGATAATGGCATCGAGAAAGTGGAGTTGGAGACAGGAGTTGTTGGTGAAAAACATGGTAAAACATTTTGAGAAATATTAGTACTATATTATGTCCATCCAACGGCTGTGACCTCCGAAGAATCGTTTTGATGGTTCCTCATTGCTGTTTCAGTAACCTAAGGATTAATTTATTAAATGGCTTAGAGGAAGGTATAGATGTGTCGTGCGCTCTATATTGTAGCTCGTGTAAAATTTGACAAGTCTCGATCTCAGCATGAGCGAATTTCGACACAAACACGATATCATTTGCTACAGTCCATTTAAAAATAGTATGTGAAACGGGTCAACTTTATGACCTTCCAAATCAGTGAGCTAATGTACACTTAACAAAAGACATGAGCACTATTAAGATCAATTGATATAGAAAAAAAGCTTTCCAGTGAAATGCAATTGTTTGTAATAAATTTACAAAAAGTTTCAGCAGAAATAACCAACCGAGGGGGTTATCGACAGTTTCAGACGAAAAGATAATCATCGTGCTAACCCATAATCACATAATTCTGGAATTTTAAATATTGTAAAAAAGAAAAAAAAAAGAAAAAAAAGAAGCAAAATCCCCATAACTAATATCAATAGTTTAATGTTAACATGAACATAAGTCCGGCAATTTAACTTTTCTTATTTTTTTCCCTTATTGTCTTCTTTCCCGTCTCATCCTTCTCCTTCTCTTTCTTCATCTTCTTTTTCTTCTTGCTCTTCTTCTTCTTCTTCTTCTTCTTCTTCTTCTTCTTCTTCTTCTTCTTCTTCTTCTTCTTCTTCTTCTTCTTCTTCTTCTTCTTCTTCTTCACCGTCTTCATATTCTCTCTCTCTCTCTCTCTCTCTCTCTCTCTCTCTCTCTCTCTCTCTCTCCTCCTCCTCCTCTCTCAGTTATCGTAGGTACCCAGTCAGACATGGATGATGGTAAAGAAGTGGAGGATATCAACTACCGAAAGATCGAGGAAGACGACCCCGACCGCATGACAGAAGCCGACATCTACGAGCGGGTTCGAATGCTTCGCACCCAGCGCTACGATCACGAGTCCTTCCTCGGCGGTATATCGCCCTCTCTCGCCCAGTCGACAAACAGGCATGACAGGGGTTCCCGCCAAGTCCGGGTGTCGACGTCGCAGATTGGTAGAAAGTTCACGGAGGGGTTGACGGTCACCGGTCGTCCTATTTCAGTTCAGAGAAAGACCCCCTGTGAAGACATGGAGCCGAATCAAGTCGGTGACCGCGAAGTTGATGATGATGATGGCGTTGCTGCCAAAATCAATGAAAGCATTGATACGGGTGAGCATCAAGACAAAGAAAATCAAACCAGAAAAAGGGAAACCGATGTCGTAAAACACTCTGTAGCTAGTAAGAAGACGACTGGCGTTGGCGCAGATTCCAAACGTTTCAGCAAAGACTCTGCATTGGAAGTTGTAGACAAAATTCAGCCGAGCAATACGAATGTGATTTCGTCTCGATGTTCGAGCGCTAAGTCTGAGTTGCTCCCAACCACTCTCCACATCGATTCGTCCCATTTCCCCATTGTCTCTCCGAGGTCAATAACTGGTCCCAGGATGAGATACGAGGTCACTACGCCTATCCCAGGTAAACCAGCCAAAGACAGGCAAACAACTAGCCCACTTCAACAGACATGCGGGAACAGCTTCAATGAACAAATCAACGCCATAGCAAAGGCACAGGACGTCGATGAATATCGCCCGAAGACTCGTCAAACAAGCGCAAACCAGGAAGTCCGGCTGTTCTCATGGCGACCGCCCTTGACAGACGTTCTCCGCAGCAAACCTGTATCACTCCGACGTCGCTCGTTTGAATGCCTCTTCATCGACTCGTCTTCGCCAGCTACGTTCGTCTCGAAGCACGCCCTCCACTTTCCCGAGATCCCTCGAACACTTCAAGACGACAGCGACAAGTTTCCTTCTTCACAAGTCACGGGGAAAGACAGACGACTTCACATTAGCATTGATATGCGATCGCTGCGTTTGCCGCCTATTGTATCTTATAACACAAGTGCTCGCAATTTCCCACCCTTGAGTAAAACATGTTGCATGGGATTTTCGTGCTGCGCATGAGCAAATGTGAAGTAAAAAGTGAATCATATTTCCTGTTGTTTTGAAGAAAAACAAAACAAGGGTAATTCAATGAGGTCGATAATTGATAGAAATCGATACAAAGCTACCAAAACCATAAATGAGTAATTTACGTTAACTGGTTTACGGGAGAACGCATTAAAGAAAATAAGACAAAGTAAATAAAGCCATCGTTATGTTTCCCATATATAATGATATCAATGTTGCCAGATCATCCATCGTCAATGTCGCATAGCATACATCGCACGCTTTGACATTCCTAAATAATTATGCTCCCACATGTATTTATCTATCGCCCAACACATCATATCGCTCATTATTATTTCATTCAAAGGCTGTCGCATGTCACACGACACCCTTGTTTATGCCAATTAAAAAAAAAAATGATTACTCAACAACAAAAATGGCATCCTCTTCTATTTGTGTCACTTGTTATTTGGATGATATAAACTAATCTGATTTGAAAATCTTCTTATTCTCCTCGAATGATTTCTTTTATTTGTGTGTTTTGTGAGTTTTGTGATTCTGGAGGTGCTGTGGAGAAGATGAAGATTATGGTTGTGGTATTGATTATGATGATGATGTTGGTGATTGGGGAATGATTATAATGGTGATGATGATTGTGGTAATGATAATGATGTTGATGATTGTGGTAATGCTTACGATGATGATGTTGATGATTGTGGTAATGATTACGATTATGATGTTGGTGATTGTGGTAATGATTACGATTATGATGTTGGTGATTGTGGTAATGATTGTGATTATGCTTATGATGATTTTGGAAATGATTGTGGTAATGAGTATGATGATGATGATGTTGACTGTGGTAATGATATTGATCGCAATTATAGTGTTGTAGATTGTGATCGTAGGGATAACAGTGATGGTGATGCTGATGATAATGATGGCGGTGATATCTAATGATACTCTCGTGCTGAATATGGTAACTGTGATAGTGGTGATGATAATACTCACTTGTTGATGCGTGATAATCATTATTATCTTTGTTTTAATATGGGGTAGAGGGTCTTTCCAAATGTGCGGTCCGTAGACTGAATTAAATTGGATGTTACAATTAGCGCCCTGGCCCCATAATCATGAAAGCTTACTAGCCTAGTTAGTTACTAAAACTTCATGCAGGTGTAATGCACTTTAACAACTAACTAGGCTTAGAAATGTTTCATGAATATGGACCCTGGTCTCTAGATACATAAAGAACATAAAATCATGCACACATAATCATGTGCACCGTCTCCATTCTCTGTGGAGTATGCCTTGCCCACTGCACGACATAAGCGCTGGGTCAAAGTCGTTCACACAATCATCCAACTACTAGCTACCCATTTATACTCCTAAGTGGAGAACATCAATGTGGATAAAGTATCATGCTGAAGGACACAAGTGTCATGGGTGGGATTGAACCTAGGACCTTGAGAGATCTTCAGTACACAGTTCACAACCACCACACCACGACATCTCCACTAATGGTTGTGGTGGTGGTGGTGGTCGTGATGATATCATTGCTGTGTTTAATGATGATATTCGTGAAAACGAAGATTATGATTGTAATGTATAGTGGTGTTATTGATTTTGTTTCCAGACAAAGCAACTGTTCAAGGATGAGTCAAAAGAGCGATGTATTCTTAAAAATGCAGGCCAATTTGTGCAACGATTTAAGGACTTGAGCTACCCAGGTATATATCGCCATATTATCATTTGGAATAGTTGATAATTAATTAAATTATATTTAATTAATTCAAATATGGACGTTTGTAGTAGCCTACGCCTTCATGCATACCAAGTATCATAATGCAAATGCAAATTTATATACATGTATTATAATACATCCTCTTTTGATAAAAATATGAATAATATAATAATTTGAAAGATATTTAAGATATATAATAGGAGATCATACTGAATGTAAACTAAAATTTACCAAATCGAGGCAAATTTAAGTTGTAGGCTACTTAAAAAAAGCAGATAGAACAAATTTGGTGACTACTAGGACAGATGATAAAAGTAACGATGATAACCAATTAAAGAGCTTACCATGCCTAGACCATATACTTTCTACCCCAGAGCACTACTTCTTAATGCAGGCCTACACATTAACCTATATGGTATTATAATCACATGAAAAACAGTAGAACCTAGCTCTGCTCTAAGAATTGGGCTAACTTTATCATCCCTAAGATAGTCACATGTACTTGGTTCTGGCCCAAAGTGGTGCAGACGTTGGAAAGACTGCAAAGAAATGAATACGAAACCAAAATGAATATGGATAAATGGGGCGGATACTCGCAAGTATTGTTTTCAGTTTTCTTATCTTTTGTCTTAACACATCTCCCTGCTTCTTCTCATTCTAATTATAATAATACCCTCCCCAGCCCCTCCCCAACGCTCCAGCGAAGAAAACAAACATGGCAATAACAAAACAATATACAGAACAAAAGAAAGAAACAAACACACACACACACACACACACACACACACACAAACACACACACACATAGGCACACACACACACACACACACACACACACGCACGCACACACACACACAATACGCACACACACAAACACACACACACACACGCACACACACCACACACAGACAGACAGACAAACACACACACACGATACTATGCATCGATTACCAATACATCACTCCACTAATTCGATGACACACACACACCACACACACACACACATACGCTCATCATCAACACACTGATCTCTACACTAACTCAGTGCATCAAGCCGAAAGCGTTGAATTAATTCACAATTTAAACTCCATAAGAAGCCATATCGGAACATAGCTACCTCGAAACACAGAGCAATTTATCGATCATTTCTTACTACTTGGTAAAACAAGCCCAATTGTACGACTTATGAAACAAAATTGGCTTCACGTAGCGAATGTGTGTATTGCATGCAAGTTGCTGGGACTAATATTGGAGCTGGGATCGTACAAAGATCTTGTCATCACTTTTTAGCTTAAGACTTAGTTCATAAGCCCACAGGGTGTATACAGACTTTTATATGTTCCATAGTTGACGGCAATGCAGTCGATAAAATGTGTAGTCGTCGGCGATGGGTAAGATTTTCTTTTTACTTGACTGTGAGCCGAGGCTTGATTTGATGCATAAAAATGGGTTTTGATGTGTGTGACTGTGAATGATTGATGCGTGATTGAATGTGTTCAGAAGCCAATGTAAACGTGACATGACCATGATGACCGAAGCTGAAAGTGACAGAGACGTTCTGCTGAATTTACGCAAGTGTTTGACCTGGTCTGGGTAGTTGTGAAGATCTACTGGCTTGTACCATGTACATGTAGGAATATAAGTGGCCTAATCGTGGGTTATGTCCCCAGCTGTGCCATATACTATAGTTTGCACATTGGCTGCCATATTAATACCATTTGCATTGCATTGGCATGATTGGCATTGTTCTGTGTGTGCGTTAAGTTTGACGAAATGAGCTGATTTGTGCTATGTCAAGCATATGGCTGAGGACTTATTTCACAAATCACAATCATGCCATATGAATGATAGACTAGTTATTGTTTGTTGAGATTTGAGCTACATGACTGTCCCATGAAAATGGCATGCATGATTTGAGTGGATGGGGCAGACTGAATCCTGAATCAGTGTTTGGAATTAAGTGATGGAGTCTGAAAGAGAGAGAGAGAGAGAGAGAGAGAGAGAGCGTCAATGCGATGCTGATGGGTACTATCCTGGCTGTATCCAATTTGGTCTGACTAAAGATTCTTTGTAATCAGTGTATGTTGTTGTATAGTCCTGGGGTCATATTCATGAAACCTTACTAAGCCTAGTTAGTTGGTAAAGTGCATTCAGCTACATACACTTCTAGTACCTAACTAGGCTAGTAAGGTTTCATGAATATGGCCCCAGGTCTCATTCTCTATTCTCTATTCTCTATTCTCTCATTCTTCATTGCATGCTCTGCCCACCTATTGAAACGTGTCTAAAAATTACAGATTTATGGACAGGGATTAGGGAAGAGCTGATCTGCACTGCCTCTAGCGTGTCAAGCTTGCATAAAAAATACATGTGAAATCTCTGTTTTAGAATTTAGAGTATGGGCCCTAACAAACGCCACAATGTACATGTATTTAGAAAGGGTTAGAATTTTGCCCTGGAAAAAAAAAATCTTTAAATGGTGTTATTTCATAACATTTTGGTATCTACACATAATGTGACCATATCATTACTTTTTAGCAAATGAGAATGTAAGCAAATGGTTGTCAGTTTATTTTCATACAGGGGGCACCACTTAACTCCCCCTCCCCCCCCCCCCCCCCCCCAACCCGGCAAAATATAGTTTTGAGGTACATGTAATTGAGACAGTGAGAAGTGAGTATCGAATAAGGTAATTTATTGTGAAAGAACACATTGAAAACAATGTCATTTTTTCATTCATCATGTTGCATGGTGACAGCCCGATACCATAACTCACCCAAGATAGCAGTGCTTTAACTTTGCAATCAATTTCATTACCGGTAATCATAATGTGCAATCGTTCCTGTACACTGGTTGGCAGAGGTTCCTACACTCCAGCTCAAAGGAATTGGCATAGGGAAAGGGAAAGGGAAGAAAGGGAAGGAGCCGCAATTTTAACTGCTGTATATTTTGTCCAGTTCAGCATGAAACACAACG
The DNA here is from genome assembly GCA_963669155.1 of Arbacia lixula. NCBI lineage: Eukaryota > Metazoa > Echinodermata > Echinoidea > Arbacioida > Arbaciidae > Arbacia > Arbacia lixula. Next base: position 6,865,955 of record OZ022579.1, read on the forward strand.
CTTTAGCCTAAAAAGCGTCATGTTTCATGCTGAACTGGACAAAATATACCGCGGTTTATAACTGCGGCTCTTTCCCTTCCTCCCCTTTCCCTTTCCCTATGCCAATTCCTTTGAGCTGTAGTGTACATATGTACACACCCCTTTTGCTTCAATTGAATAAAGATGGTGCAAAGACAAAAAGGAATACATATGGAGTAACAAACACCTTATATTGGAGATTGTTTGTTAATTGCACGTTTGATGTATGAAGAATACAGCTTTAATAAGAGTTGGATCCTATCAGATCCTATCACCAACCCTCATGGTGACCTTATGTGTAGGTAAGAAATGATGTACATTGTTGATGATGGTTAAATGGAAAGTAAGGCCTATGCAGTTGGTTTGAAGATGTAACAATCTTTTTTCTGTAATTTTTTTAAATGATGTCCAATATGAAATATGTGGTAAGCTGCAGTTTACCCTAGAAAGTACATGTGGTCCACGAACAGTGTCTGGATGTAGAGCTTAAGATTGTCTATGCATTTCCATGAATAGAAACAGAAAACTCCTCTATAGACAGTTTGTCGCTCACAATTTTAAACTTTTCTTGAAAGTACAAATAATTTGATATATGCAATCATAAAATGCATTTTTGTCAGTAACTTTTTCATAAAGGTTCATCATGTAAAGTAGAAGAAATTATGAAATGATTTACTACCTGAATTCATATCCACAGTAAAAGATATATTTTTTTAGCCCATTGCACATTTGTACTTATATGAACCTTATTCTGGTAATTCATGTAACTATTGCAATGGAGTATCCGGTTAGAGTGACCACCGAATTACATGTAGTACAATTGTATGTTTACCTCATTGTTTGCACACATGTTCATTGTTTTTTCAATGGGCATTGTCCTCGCCACAGGGTACAGACAGTATGCCCTCAGATTTATGCCACTCTGATTTGAAGTACCAGTATAAAATCTGTAATGATAGTTTACTGTATAAGTTGAAATATCTAACAATCGGCCTTTAACTGGAAAGCTCTTAAAGATGATAAGCCTGGATATATTTATTTCAATGAATGCATACAAATTTAAGGAGAAGGACAACGAACAAGGGGAAAATTCGACAAATTATGAGAGTTCATCTTTGAAGTCATAATTGCTAGCTTAATGCCCGTATAATACCTTCTCAGTCCCATAAGCACACACACATGTAAATGTGTTACATATCAATGTTTATTTTTTGTGCTTACTGGTAGAATTTAAAGGGTTAAAACCAGGGGTTGTAGTGGTAATGATTACGCATTTCAATCATGGCAGAATCATTTCATTTCATTTTGGTAATTTTTATCATTTTGAAACAATTTTTTCTTGGTGAACTCTCAAAACAAGAATGGAAGCTATTATTGTGGCAGAATAGCACTCTATTAAGTACAGATCCCACAGTTATTACCACTACTAACCCCTTACTTTTAATATGGTGAAAAGACCATTTACATTCTTAGCTGAAGAGAATAGTTATAATGCACCTACACAACAGCTCAAAGGAATTGGCATAGGGAAAGGGAAAGGGAAGAAAAGGAAGGAGCCACAGTTTTACCCTAAAAAGCATCATGTTTCATGCTGAACCGGTCAAAATATACCATAGTTTAAAACTGCGGCTCCTTCCCTTTTTTCCCCTTCCCTTTCCCTATGCCAATTCCTTTGAGCTGTAGTGTACACATGCAAATGGGTCTGTCTACAGTAAAGGGATATTTTGGGGCACAACTGAATCATTTGAAATTATGACCACCTTGCACCACCAAAATATGACAGAGTGTTGAATTAATTTTCTCCAAAATAACTTTAGCTAAAATCCTGCTCTGAATGTACATTATTTTATATTTCTAAACTAAGCTGGTACAAATTTGCCATATCACATTGGTAACGGGACAGACGAGTGTGTTACAAACTCGTCTGTCCCGTTACCAACGTGCTGTGTGCCAAATTTGTACCGGGCAAATTTTCTGAAGCGTAGTAAACCTTGTAAAGTGCAAATTAATACATTTTTTGATACATTGATACATTAATTGATATATTTCTTTGATATTTTATTATTATTGGCCGTTTTATTAAAGAGACAAAAAAAGAATAATTGGAATTTAAGAGATTTCTGCAAATGTTACACTAAATGTAACAGACTGTAGACAGGCCCAAATACAGTACTACATTTACTATGTATTTCAGAATCAGCCAAAAAGTTCCACGTCATTGTAATTTGCCAATTCCAACTACTTGTTTCACATATTCTTTGGTCTTATATGTTAAGTGCAAGATGCCAGAATCATTTTTGTCTGTACATTGAATACAGTCCACACTGCCTAGTGCACGAATATCAAGTAGACTTTATATTTATCCTATCACTGTATAAGAGTATGAGAGTGATAGGAGCAAAATAGTGAATGGGAAGACTGAAATGCTTTTCACACTGGCAAAAATTTCCTTAGCCCCGTACTAAAGGTGGGGCTAAGGTGGGGGGGGGGGGGGGGGGGGGGGGGGCTAAGCTTAGACCACTTTCTGTTCTCACTTGATTTTACCAAAGTGGGCTAGCCGCACCAATAATCCAGGATTATTTGGCCCTGCAAAAAAGCAGGGCTAACCCCGCAATTGCAGGGCCAAGCCAAAAAGTCCGCGGCTAAGAGCGCAAGTGAGAACAGAAACAAAAAATAGTACAGGGCTAAGGAAATGCGGTGTCAGCTCTCAAGGCCGAAACGCCGAGGCCAATCAGATAACGCCCGACGGGCGAGTGACCTTGATGCGGAGTGGTAAAGAGCAGATGTGCAAGACGTACACTCATAAATACATGTATTCATAAACTGTCGAGAAAGTCCGGGGCTAAAGATTTCGAGTGAGAACAGCTAGTCTGGCTTAAGAAATAGTACGGGGCTAAGAAATGCCAGTGTGAAAAGCTTCAAAAAATAGTACGGGGCTAAGGATAGTACGCGGCTAAGAAAACCTATTGAGAAAAGGGTATGAAAGTGAAACCCTGGAGTATTCTCTAAAGGACATATATCTTTGATGTGTAGCAGGGGATAGTTGTGAAGGAAGAGGGAGAGAGGAGTAGAGAGAGGGAGGTAGTGGGAAACATGGGGGAAGGGGAATGTGGAGAGAGAGGGAAGGAGAGAGAGAGAGAGAGAGAGAGAGAGAGAGAGAGAGGGAGAGGGAGAGAGAGAGAGAGAGAGAGAGAGAGAGAGAGGGAGAGAGAGAGAGAGAGAGAGAGAGAGAGAGAGAGAGAGAGAGAGAGAGAGAGATGAGGGGTGGTAGTGAGGATTGGGATAACGGGTAAAGAAGAAGAGAGACTGAAACCCTTGAGTAAGTACTTTCTCTTAATTGTTAATGAGTGGAGGTTGGGGTAGGGAGAGGAAGGGGAAGAGGAAGGCAGAGAGTGTAAAGAAGAAAGGACAGGTACTGTACATCTTTGATGAGAGTAGCTTGGATAGAGGAAGGAGGAGAACTTGGAGAAGAGAGTACAAGAAAGATGAAGGTATGGAAATGTGGAGGGAGAGGGAAGGAGAGAGGGAGGGAGGAAGGGGCGAGCGGGAAGTGAACGAGATAAAGAGAAAGACGATGGAAGACTGAAACCTTGGAGTAAGTATTCTCTAAAAAGAGTATAAAGGAGTGAGGATAGGTACTGTACATCTTTGATGAGAGTAGCTTGAAGAGAGGAAGGAGGAGGAGAGAGTACAAGAAAGATGAAGGTATGGAAATGTGGAGGGAGAGGGAAGGAGAGAGGGAGGGAGGAAGGGGCGAGCGGGAAGTGAACGAGATGAAGAGAAAAATGATGGAAGACTGAAACCTTGGAGTAAGTATTCTCTAAAAAGAGTGTAAAGGAGTGAGGATAGGTACTGTGCATCTTTGATGAGAGCAGCTTGGGTTACCATTATAGAAAGAGGAAGGAGGGGGAGAGAGTAGGAGAAGGAGGGAGGTATGGAAATGTGGAGGGAGAGGGAAGGAGGAAGGGGAAATGGAAATGGAAAAATGAAGAAAGACTGATAGCTTGGAGTAAGTATTCTGTAAAGGAGTAAGTATTCTGTTAAGGACTAAGGACAGGTACATCTTTGATGAGAGTAGCTTGGGTAACTATCAGAGAGGGGAAGGAGGGGGAGAACCTAAGGAGAAAGATGAAGGTATGGAGATCTGGAGGGAGAGGGAAGGAGAGAGAGGGAGGGAGGAAGGGGTGAGCGGGAAGTGATTGAGTTGAAGGGAAAAAAAGAAGGGAAGACGGAAACCCTAGAATGCTCTTCGCTAAAACTTAAAGGCATGTGTAACTTTGATGTGAATAGCTTGGAGTTGAGGTAGAGAGAGAGGGAGGAGTGATTACAGAGAGATTGGGGCTGGCGGGGTGGGGGGGGGGGAGGGGAGGGGGATGGGAAGAGAGAGGTAGGGAAAGATAAGGAGAGATGGAGGAAGGGGGAGGGGGGGGGGAGTAATACGGATGATAAAGGAAAGGAAGTAGATACAGAGAGGGAGAGAGATTATATGGCACATTGCTCATTGTACAAATGTACCTGAGCATGTACTTTTTAATGTGGATAATTGAGAAGACGGCTTAATCTGATCTTGCTCTAATTTCTTTATCAGTCTGTGCTCCTCTCCATGTACTAAATATAGAATTGTGCATGTTAAAAGCATCGCACACTTACGTGTACGTGCGGCATGCATACTAAACTGCATACATGTATGCATAGAGATACATTTTAGAGAGTACCGGGACATGAAGCAGACAGTTGATGTAACCTGCACATTTAATATCTCATCTCATTGATCAAATCAGAAATTTATTTGTTTATCTCTGCGCTGGAATGCTTGGTATGCCAGACTTTGTCATGTTGGTATTAGATCGTTGTGCAGACATGTCCTGGCATTACATGCAGGTTGTGATACCCCATCCAGGCCATATGACTCACTGGGAAATGAAAAATGCTATGAATGAAAATTACCCATCCGTGGGTTTATGGGATCAGGCGTGTCCAATATCGGAGGGTCGCTGTCCATAGATGCAAACTCCCGAGATTGCAGTCCATCTGGGTTTGAAAGTTTGGGAGTAGCCTTACTTCCAACATGTAGAGCATGTATAATACAAAACTATTCAATGAACAGGTCGGGCTGCAGTAGACTAATCCTTTTAAATTTTCTTCTCTGACTAACCCAAATAGAGTGTGATGTTCTGAGAAAAGAGGAGAATAAAAAAGTGACTACCGGTTGTCTTCTGTCATTCTGTGTACTAGGCTCTACTTTTTAGTTCGGATTAATATTTCAAACAGCCTAGAAACAGACTACTTGCAGACAGGCCTTATTTGCAGGCCCGGTTGGTTCGATACTCTCCATGCAGTAATGTACATGTGTTGCAGAAAAGGATCAAGATACGAGCAATTCGTTTGGAGATTGCTTTTATGAGCAAAAGTAGTGCAGTTTATTGCAGATGTTTATTGAGATGTGCATGTCCTATGCAATCAAGTACTTGCAGCTTGTAGGATTGATACAGCAGGACACTTTGACTTCCCCTACCGTAGTTTCTAAATTAATAAAATGTTGGTATTGAGGTTGAGTTTGAGATGAGGACCTGGTATTGGGTATGATATTACATCTACTGTACATGCATCAACTTTATTCCCCTATCTTATTTTACAAAGAGAACTAAGCAAGCCATCCTGACCATTCTGAAAGCAAGGCAGCTCTAAAACAAGCAGAGATAGTGATTTCGTAACTTATCTTGTTAATCTATTAATACCAGCGCATACATGTAACTACAAGTTTTCACTGTTTTTGCTGTATACTGTTAAATGGACATATGGTTCTAAAGGCCTATCAAGTGAACTTTGACTGAGGATCTCAAGGTCCCAGGTTCAAATCCTACCATGACACTTGTGTTCTTCATCAAGATACTCTATCCACATTGCTGCTCCCCACCCAGGAGTATAAATGGTTACCTGGTACTGCTAGGAGGGGAATGTGAATGATGTTGTCACAGCACTGATATCGCGCAGTGGGCAAGGAATACTCTCCAGAAAGTGAAGATGGTGCACATATCTGTGTGAGTGATACATTGCTGTATCCTGTGATCAGGGCTTTGATTAAACTTCCCTCGCAATTTCAATCTACAAACTGCAACCGGACAGACCACCTACACTGCACATTCATACAACAAGAAGAGAAAATGATGCGAAGGGGCTACTCTAATCGATAAACCCTGCAAAACCATGTTTTGCAATTATCATACCAATGAGGAAATGTGAAAGTGAAAAGTGAGGCTGCTTCATGCTGAGCCCCTTGTCATTCCTGTCAATTAATACTAACATGAGAGGTGAGAGTACACTGCAATTTTAATCATGTGCACCTGAGCCCCTGCTGTCAAACACTCAAAGTGCACTCTGTAGAGGTGCAGGTGATAGTCAGTTAGTGTTTCTTTGGGTCTCATCTCTTATTATTCGTCTGACCTGCCTGATATCCCTGAAATGATCAAATAAGGAGAGTATAAGTTTTGACGAGCCCTGCTCATGGGCATACTGGTGATTAATTAGTGTTCTTAATTTGTATGGATGTGTGGTAATCCAAATGTTTTTTTTTCTGTAAAGGTGTTTTTGGGGGTCTCCTCTCGTAATATTCCTTGTGACCTGATTAATATCCCTGAAATGATCAAATAAAGGAAAGAAAATGTTTTGATGGGGCCTGCTCAAGGGCTGTACTGGTGATTAGTGTTCTCAATGTGTGTGGATGTGTGGTAATCAAAATGTTTTTTTGTGTGTGTGTTGTGTACTCATGATTTTATTCTAGTTTTGTTGCATACATTATTTAATGTAAACAGACCCTTTTTACATGTATGCACACATGTAGTCCCCGGACAACCACACTGTATGTCAGCATTTTTATGTGAATAAACCCAAATGGGATTGAATTGAGTAAGCCATTTTCGTAATATATTCACAACTTTCCCTCTAACTGCCTGGTGATGCGTTATTACATGCACTCTGAATCTATTAGTTGTTGCTACTCGGACAAACCTTGGACTAGCTTTGGGGTTACCATTAGTAACATATTGGTACTAAGGATGTGAATAAAATTTGCATACATAACGAAAATGGTCTATTGCATTCTCACTCTTCAGAAAAGTATCAAATGATGTAAATGAACAAAAAATAATGACCATCATCTTATGTTTATTTGCTGCAGAGCTGTGGGGAAGACATGTCTGTTGATCAGCTATACCACCAACGCTTTCCCCGGAGAGTACATTCCCACTGTGTAAGTATCATCATAGCAAACTTGATGAATCCTCTCACAAGACTACATGTACTGTATGTAAGTCAATAGTCATGCTGTAGGCTGTACAGTGCAAAAGCTAATGTACTTTGCAATGACATCACAAGTAGGTCTATATTGACCGAACCCATTTCACTCTCATCCCTCTGTGAGGGCAGAGGCTTCTTCGAAAAAGCATCATAAAAATGTCCATATTAATAAAGGTTGTGTATATTCCTTTGGATGTTTGGGAAATACCACACCCTCAGAATGAAGGAACTGAAAAATAGATTTATGTTTGAGGAGATGGAGGGAAATCTTGAATGTGTGTATCATTTACAAAATTATATTAGTTATCTGAAAATGTTACAGATGAAAATACTTGTTTACAAGAAAAAGTTAACATTTTAAAGAAAACTGAGACAATTGTGTACATTGTATGCACAATAATAGTCATAGATTTAGCATGCATTTGATTGTGAATTTGTGATAAAAAAAAGCCCTTTTCCCAGGGATGGGACGGGACATTGGGCCTTGCCGAGTCAGGATTGTTCTAATGTGTTGATGTATTATCATTGTGCAACCAATGGAAAATACAGGGAGGACAGAGGCTGTTGGAAACATCAACATACAGTCACGAACATGTGCCGGTGGAATTGATTTCATAAATGGACCGTTTCTGAACTAGGCAAACTACTTGTGCTGCATTCTATATGATCTGTGTGCCATGTTGATGCAAACATGCAGCAGTGGCAAACATGGATGAGACTTTTATAGACTCTTGCAGCATTGCATGTACATGTATAAATGTATGTACCATCTTTACAGTCTGTCTTTCTGTACCCATTGTATGATGTACATTCTATACCATCCAATAAATAAATAAATGAATAAATAAATAAATAAATAAATAAATAAATAAATAAATAAATAAATAAATAAATAAATAAATAAATAAATAAATAAATGAATAAATAAATAAATAAATCTCTTGCACACTCAAAAAATAGTAAAACTCATTCTTCTATTCAAATATAAAAACAGTTGGCCATAAGGATAAATTATGTTTGATTACATTTAATCATTTAAAATAGAGATTGTGTTTTGGGTCAATTTTGTTGCTCATGCTTATTGCTAATGATGTTGCAATGATAGCCCCAGTATGGTGTTATGATAATTAATCAGGCATTACATGTATACATACAGTACCGGTACTGTATAGCGCTCAGCTGTTGATGAGTAATCCATATGACACACCCACTCCCGCCTGTACATTGTAGTGTACACATTTTAGAATGTGTGATGTAACATGTATGGACATTGTCGATAGTTAGCATTGAATGTACTAAAGTGTGCATGGAGGCTCTGTGTTACAATTGCTAAGTACAAAACCCAACATTATTCCAACCTTTACATTACATACCAAGCACATTGTACATATACAGTCACTGTAGTACAGGTGTATACCCAAGAACTCCATTGTACTTTTTCACCTGGATATCAGATTAACACCACACCAATGAACGCACAGGCTCAGGATGAGTTACCCACTGTCATTAAAAAAAAAAAAAACTCCGCCCAAATAACAAAAGAGCTGCTGTGAAATATTATTTTTCATGTTTGTTTCATGACATCAGCCTTATAAAGAAGCTCCCGCAAGTAAATAGTGTTTCTCCTGTACCACACGTACAGTATTTGTACATATATTTGCACAGTAGAAATCTGTACTGTTTCTGTATATGTACATGTATGAAAGTGCATCTGTTCAACTGCACCTCTACATGTACATAAATTGTGCATGCAGCTACAGTACTGGTACTGTTTCTGACTTTTTGTGATATTTTGTTTAAAGCCTCATACATGATGTATGTAGGTCTTTCTTCATGCCTCTATGATTTATGACTCATCTAGGTCTACTAGTATATTACCGTAGTTATTAGTGGTTTACTCTCTCTTTTTCTTGCGGGGAGGAGGGGGTTGTGTGTCGATACGGTTCATTAGATACTCATTGTGACGCCTTCTGTATGGAATGATACATAAATAGTCTGTGTAATAGGCTATTTTTAGTACTTGTTCATTTTTATGATAATTTTATGATAATAACAAATGTTTTGTACATAGCGCATTTCAAAATCGACGGAATCCTCAGAGCACTTTACATCTATAGAAAAGACTTGCATTTACATTTTACATTTATTTCTATGTCTACATACCATGTACATGTACATCCGATAATACAATTTTACAGAACAAAGATCAAATTGCATCTTAAATTACAAAAATAAGTGACTAATTAACATAGAGAAGAAGAGATGCAAAGATGCAGCTGCAAGCTTAACACAAATCAAGACATACAGTCCGTCGGTATCAGTACAACAATGGCAGGTTATGCTGTTAATAATCCTGCCTCTTTGAATAGATAGGTTTTAAGTTGTTCTTTAAAGATATTGTGGTTGCATTGGAAGCAAATTTTATAAGGTAGCAAGTTCCAGAGTATTGGGCCGATAAAAGAGAATGAGCGTTCACCGTAAGGTTAAGTTTATTGAGGTGGTACATAAAGAAACTGCTGATTAGATAATCGGAGGGATCTTTGCTGGGGTGTAGATAGACAAACGATCAGACAAAGATTTTATATAGAGAATCAACATTTTGTCAGTGCACTCAATATTGAATGCTAGTCTTCCTTTCAATAAATATGAAAATGTAGTGCCTCCCTCAGATAACATTTATTACATGTAAGTTGGCATATTACAAAGTTTATCATGTTTATCATGACTGGAAAAACACACATACACACACATACACAAAAAAAAATGCTCACAGAGTGTGCCCAGAAATTAAGTGATAAAACAATAACATACAAGATGGGACAGTGCAATTAGACAAACGTTCAATTGTGCTGTATATCAACTGCTAATATGGAACAATTAAGGAAAAGAAATAAGCAATGAATACATACTGTACATGTATGTACAAGTAAACTGAAATCTGAAGAGAAATGAAAGTAGGATGTACTCTGAAGTGTTACAGTCAATGTTAGTGCTGCCAATATGTTTCAAATGGCGTCTTAGTGCAAGTACATGTACTTGTAAGTAACATTGTATTTACATGTAGTGTTTGCTTGAGGTCATCTTTGCTCGCAACCAACTTCTTGAGCATTATCTTCCTCCAGATGCTAGTATTGGCGTCACGATTCTTCCATTTGGCGATGTTTGCTGAGCTTTGAGTGGTAGTGACTGCCTTTCTTTTAGGAATCCCCAAAATGTTGCTTAAACATGTGTATGACTGACAGGAATATTGCTCCAGCTTGTTAGTGGACAATATTGTTAGGGTCAGCTATCAATAAGGCTGCATCCTTCCTTGCTGTTACCCACTCACTTTATTCTTATATAATGTAATTTGTTGTTACTGTTGGATTTTTATCCAGTGAGTGAAATAAATAAACAGGAAACTTGAAACAATAGGAGACCATATAATTTGCATGTCATTGATAGTGGAAGTTTGATGACTAGAGCATTTTCCACCTTTTATTGTTTCCTGAAGATCAAAAATATCTCATTGGATAGATCAAATGCTGGTTAGCATTTTCCCCCATCTTGTTGACTATTGCCCTGCTATATAATCAATGTTGACTGGGAGAGTGACAAATTCCTAATTCTTGAAGAGGTCTCTCATGACTGGGCAAGTAACAGCTGCTGTCTGTCTTGTATTCAATGATGAAGTGTTCACTGACATCTTGAGTGGGTGTGGGCAGACTGATTATCCCAAATTTACTCTGAGGTGACAGAGGAGGCTACACTCTTTTATCTGCTTTATAGAGCAGAGAAAAGTCAATGGCCGTGTTTATCAACTTTTCAGAAATTTAAACGCGTTTCCAAAGGCCTTTACGAACGCGTTTCCAAACGCGTTTCCAAATGCGTTTAAAAAAACGGTACGTTTATCAACTCCAAAGGCCTTTACGAACGCGTTTAAAAAACGGTGCGTTTATCAACTCGATCGCCCAAGTTGAAAACCTTCCTTGTCACCGAAATCACGTGGTTTAAACGCGTTTCAAAACAGCTTTGCGTTTATCTCCCTTCTTTAAATGCATTTCTGGTTTAAACACGTTTAGGATCGTACAAATTTGTGTGTTTCAAAACAGCTTTCCAAACCCCATAATCAAAACACCTTTGCCTTTATCAACTCATTTAAACGTGTTTAAAAAAAATTTAAACACGTTTGGAAACCTTAATTCTACCAAAAAAGAGTTGATAAACACGCCCAATGACATGAGAAGAATATACACTCACAACAATACATGTACTTGTAAACATAGGTCTGTAGACCAATATGATGTGATACTATGTAGGGGATAAAAATGGGTGCAAAACGTGCAGGAAATTAAAAACCCACATTTAACACAATTGATGCAGAGCCTGCAGATAATTCTCCCTATCGCATATAGCTCTCCGAATCTGAACGTGTGTGGCGCTCTAATTTTTTTACCTTTAATTCTTGGGATATGAACTTCCGGTCCACGAACATTCGGCAATCCTGTACAATATAGGGGACCAGGGTATCCAACTAATTTTATGAATTTTAACCCTAAACCTAACCCTGACCTCAACACTAATCCTAAACCTAATTCTAAACATAATCCTGACCCTAACCATAACCCTACACAAAATGTTCACTGCTTAATTCACCCAAAAAAGTGATTTCTAGGTCACTTTCTGCCGACGACAAACTCTTACCGGAAGTATACGTCCCGAGAGCTATCGATCAACTATCGGTATCGTGAGGTAATATCGCTTGATATCGGCTATATGCGATAGGGAGAATTGACTGTGAGTGTTGTAGCATCCTCACAGATGGAAGTCCCATACATGCGTACATACCATGTTCGTGAGACTCATAGTCAACTGCAGCACATGGCTGGCGCTTGTACATTGTAGTACATGAATGTTAATGCCGATACATTGAGGTCTGAAGATTTGATCAATACTTTAGATTTAACTCTCTCATTACCATATTGGTATGAAGCTGTGTACTGAGCCGATGGGGGTTTCAAGGCCTGGCAATGTAAGGGTTAACTCAAATTGAATCAGGCTGCAAGATACACATTGTAAAGCTGGTCATGGAATGTCATTTTTGTTAATAACACAGTACATATTTGCACTGTGCATGCACTATGATGATATGTGTGGCATTATTTTCACACAAATATATATGTATGTAATCAACAAGCTCACATGTGGTACATGTATGTTTCTGCCTAAATAGTTGATGCATTGTGTGCACACCTTGCAAAATGGACGCTGGCATATGCCCTGCTGATACTACACTCCCCTCGTGGTGGGTTGAGAGGGACAAACCTGAGCAAAACCTTGTCCAAGGGTGTATGCACCATGCTGGGTTTGAACCAATGATCTCTCTGCAAGAGTCAAGAGCTCTCACCACTATACCACAGTGCCATGATCCATGCTGTATTTATGATTTCTCTGCAAGAGTCAAGAGCTCTCACCACTATACCACAGTGCCACGATTCATGCTGTATTTCTCTTTATCCTCCTTTCTTCCTTCATATAGCTTTGACAACTACTCGGCCAATGTGATGGTCGATGGCAAGCCGGTCAATCTAGGATTATGGGATACGGCGGGGCAAGAAGACTACGACAGGTTACGGCCTCTCTCATATCCACAAACAGTAAGTCCTCCATGTATTGGCTTTTTTTTTGCCTCACTATCAGATACACATCTATTGTCCTGTTCATTCAGGAATATACATGATTTTTGTATCTAATCCCCAGAAATAAAGTGATAGTTTCCTTCCTGGATGCTATCTACTCACTTTATGTATTCATACATGCGTATTTGTTTTTATTGTTCTTGTATTTATATATGTGTGTAATTTATTCAGAGAAAAGAATAAATAAACTCGAAACTTGAAACTTGTATATAACTAATGTGTTGATATCTGGTTTGTGATGTTTCCTCTGCAGGATGTGTTCCTGATCTGCTTCTCTGTAGTCAGCCCGGTGTCTTTTGAGAACGTCAGAGCAAAGGTGAGTGTCACCATGGGACAATGAATGGATCACTTTTGATATCGGTAACTTACAGACGGCCATGCTTTTCATGAAAGGCCCCTTCTAAAATGTTGAACCAAACAGCAAGAATTAGTCTTCGTAAATCCATCAGATCACACCCCTCTCCTGGGACACCATTTTATATTTTGTGCTTAATTTGATTAAAAAAGAAATGAATTGAAATATGCACTTTATTTCTCAGTGTCCCTGCAAAAGAAAGAAAGAAAGACTGATAACTGATTCACTGTTTCCCTCTCTACCTCTGCCTCTATCTTTCCCATCTCCCTCTGTTCTTTCCATTTTTCTTTCTTCTTCCTCTGTGCCTCTTTCCCCTTCTCCTTTCACCCTCCCGCCTTCTCTCCCCCCTTCTCTCCCCCCTTGATTCTCTGTCTCCCCCTCTGCCTCTGCCTCTCTCTTTCACATCTCCCTCTCTTCTTCAAATCTTTCTCTCTTCTTCCTCTGTGCCTCTTTCCCCTTCTCCTCCTTCCCCTCCCACCTTCTCTCCCTCCCCCCCCCCTCACACCTTCTCTCCCCTCCCCCCCTTCTTTCTCCCCATCACCCTGATCTCCCCTGTTTCCCCATCTCCCATGATCTCCCTTGTTTTCATGTTTCCCTGTTTCCCCCTCCATCTTCCCCTCTTTCCCCACTATCCCCACTATCACACCTTCTCACCTCTTCCTTCTTCCTGTCCGTCTCTACCACTCTGCGTCTTACCACCTGCGCCCTCTGTTCCTTCTCTTCTCCTCTTCTCTCCCTGTCCTTCCTCCTCTCTCCTCGCTCCCACACCTTTCCACCACTCCCTCTTTCCCTCTCTGTCATCTCTATTCTCCGTCTCTACCTTCTCCTATCCCCATGCTCCCCCGCCAACTCCTATCCCCACCCTCCTTTACTCCTCCCCACCCCTGTCTACCCTCCTCTCTCCCTCCCTTCCCCCATCTCCAGTGGGCCCCTGAGGTGAGGCACCACTGTCCCAACACCCCTGTCATCCTAGTGGGCACCAAGCTTGACCTCCGAGATGACCCTGACACCATCAACAAGCTCAAGGACAGGAACCAGTACCCCATCAGATACCAGCAGGTACAGTGTAACCCAGAGGTGGAGTGGCCCTCATTCAGTGCATGAATCAGGATGGTTTTACGTCCCATACATTTGTTAACCTTGGAGGTGTCAACCCCACCTCTGATGATGGAGGAACCATCTTACAAAGATCTTAGCCTGTGGTAATGACAGAACTATTGTTACGTGTAATCTGCCAATGATAACAGGGAAATAAAACATAAGTGTTTGCGAGGACTGCTTTAAAGCCTGATGTCATCTAACAATTATCCTGTATATCATATCTTACAGGGAAAACAAATTATTCAAAGAACTATTGTTTGGTGTGATTCTCCACTGACAACAGGGAAATATTGCGAAGGCTTCTATTCAAGCCCGATGCCAAGAAATAAATCTTGTACATTAAACCCTGTGGGTAAAACAAATTGTTCACAGTTTTTTTTAGGTGCTTACTCACCCTTTGTGGTAGTCACACAATGTAATTTTTTTCACTACTTTTTATCTTTCCATCCACCCTCTCGTCTGTTTCAAATGTTGGGCCAGGATCTGACGCGGTTAAGTGCCGACTCTTTGGCAACAAGAAGATGAAATAGTTGAGATAGAAGATGGGGGTGGCAGAAATATCCAGTTTTCAGCCTTGTGACATGAATGCTTCTACCTTGGGAGGTAGATAATTGTTCCAGGATATATCCTATATTTCACTGAATGACAATGTTGTTTGTTTGTCCCGTTCCACTTCATAGGGCATCCAGATGCACAAGGAGATCAACGCAGTCAAGTACCTGGAGTGCTCGGCCCTGACCCAGAAGGGTCTCAAGATGGTGTTTGAGGAAGCCATCAGAGTCTTCCTGTACCCACCCAAGCCCCCCAAGAAACGCAAACACCAGTGCAAGGTTCTATGAGGAGCCCCCCTCATGCCACCCCCCCTCTCTCTCTCTCCAACTCAACCCTAGTCCTCCATGGAGGCATCCCTCTCGTAACAGGTGATGAGCTGGCTGAGGCGTTATAAGCCTCACACACCAACCATGTAAAAAAAAGAAAGATAGATATGTCGCAAAGAAAGGAGAATGGTACTCCATGGCATGCTCCTCGTTCCATGTCTGTACACTGATTTGCTTGTAAAATGCTAGAGAGGGTCAATTTTCCTGCGGAAAGAGAAATATTGAATCTGATTCAGCCCGAATGTACCTCATGCCCATCACGCTCTATACATAGTACTCTTTGGTCCCAGTCAGAGCGATGTGTGTCGGTGCATTGGCAGGGTTTTTATATCATATGTACATGTACTACTGGTACTCTACTGCATGCTGTACAGTTTTATGGATATATCATCAGTGTTGTCAGTACAGATTGTTTTCATCCGTGAATTTACTATTGAAATCAGAAGTAACTATGATTGATACTTGACTTGGTCCATAACTCCATCTTTGTATATCATGATGTTGCATGTTCTAGAATGACTGATTGTTGCCGGTTCACGTTTTTTTTAATTCTGTGAAGGAACTTTCGACGTTATTTATGACAAGGAATGGCGGACATGTGTATATATCCTATGCATTCTTGACTATTTATTCCTAGGTGAAATCTTTAAGACATTACATCGTAAATGAACTTTCCATGTGTGTCTGTAAGGTACTTGATTTGATGGCATTTATGAACTATGAGCAGGGAGGCAATGGAATGCTTACCGGTATTTTGTTAAATACTAACATGTATTTTGCTGCATTTACCTTTTAAGTACTAATTTTCCTTGTAACCAGCTGTATTTATCTCTCCTTATTTTTATGAACTTGACAGTAAATCATGTAACATGATGTCATGGTATTCGAGCACTTTCCCAAAGCGTAGATAGGTACGTAAGTAGATTTAATATACCGTTTGACAGGATTTATTTAGTAAAAGAATTGCAAGATGACAATCTGAAAAGAGAACAGTACAAACTGAATATATAAAGACTTTCTGTTATGCTTTAATGTAACATCGTAACATACCTGTTGACTAATTACTGGTTGGAAATTCAAGGCTCAATTATAAGCCTGTAGCAATTGAACACTGCATGAAACAGAATTCAACTTGACATTTCACAGAATAAAATACACTGCAGTCGTCCAGCCCATGCTCAATGCAGTGATACTACCGTCACTTCTTTTGTCATATAGTGCGCCCTCTTTGACAACAATTTTTTGCAAAGATAAACATCAAGAAGATGGCAAGGCAAAGAAACTTCCCAAAATAACAGAGTCGCATGCACCATATTCCACTTTCAAATGGCCTAGCAGTACTTTTGTTTTCATTATTACTACTGGTAATACTGGTAATTGTTACTACCGGTGCGGTAGTTTAATGTTTGTCTTTTTATTACCACCATACCATAAAGTGTCCATTCATATTTCCATATATGTAAGATGAAAGAGTTCCCACCCCACCCATTTTTAAGCAGTTTGCCTTTCAGTATTAAATTGCTCGGAGTTGATTCAAAGCTATAGATGGTATTAATCATAACAAACGTTCTCTTTATTATGAGGTAAACTGCCTATTTAATATTTTTCTTCTTTCTCAGGATGTATTCACTTGTGGGGTCATGTTTTTTTCAGAACTACTGCAGTTTTATTTAAACGGCAATTACATATCTCAGGATTGCCTATAATTATGAGATGTCCATATTTTCTACTGAAAACTAATCAGAATACAGAAGGATTGAGTGGAAATATTGATTATAGCACCTAATTGTACATGTATAGTTAAGCAGGATTTGATTTTGATAGAAGCAGTCACGCGAAAGGATCATATTAGTGAAGGTTTGACAAAAATCCGTCAAAGGATAAGAAAGTTATGATCTTATAAAATTTTGATTTTGTGATGTCACATGTGAGGTCCTCTCCCATATGTTGTGTGCTGTATGAGTCCATAAATTTCTATTTGTCTGTTTTTGATGAAGGAATAAATCTGTTTCATCGAGGTATGTGTGTCAAGCATGTGTCTAATGATATAATGCACAGGTAAAATGATGCATATCCTTTTGAGATAATAGACATTTAAACAACAAAAAAAATTGTACACAACATATGGAAGACGACCTCACATGTGACACACACAAAAAAAATTGTACACAACATATGAAAGACAACCTCGCTTGTGATGTCACAAAAAAAATCAGCAATTTAAAAGGTCATAACTTCTTGTCTTTTGATGGATTTTCATTGCACCTTCACTTATATGTTTCTGCTTTTCTTAAAGCCAACTTAACATCAGAGTGGACTTTTCCTTTAGAAAGATGGAAGCTCTGCTCATGAAAGCTGAACAGTTTTTCTTTCCACGCTCTCTCTGAGAAAGGTGTAGTATTTCGCGAAGTTGATGAAATCTTATGTACTAAACGTATAAAAAGTGTAGTTCTGTAAATCATTGATAATAACAGCTTGCCTATCATTTTAAGGTGATACAATCATTGTATTTGTCATCAGCTGTTAGCTGTGTTTGTTGAATATGAACAGAATCTCTTGACATGTGATGCTAAATCTTATTGCCGTCTTGTGCATAAAATGTTGATGATCTCCAACAGCCCTCTGCACTGGCAAGGATGCTGTTTAATGCACCATCTTAACATTACTGATAAAATGATTGTAACTGTATCTAAGTAAGCGATGTATATACTTGTATATAGTCCAGTAGATGTATAATGCATTGTTAGCCTTTAACCAGCTACATGTACACGTACCATTGTTGGGACTCTGTGACAGAACAGACCATGTTTCAAGAGCATTTGGTACATGTCTGTAGTTGGGTAACATTATTATGACCACCTTTAAGCTTTCGTGTATTCACTGAGACAGTGCAAGAAATGTCTGCTTGTTTTATTTTTTGCTCCTATCTCTGCCAATGCAATGGAGATGAATGTAACATCTTCTTTGTTTTCTTCTAAAAAAAATGTATTTTGTCAGATCCATAAATAGTAAGAATGCTTTTTTATCTATTACATGATGCATGTTTCGTGGGCACAGACTCCGATTATGAATGATATAGTGGTGAAAGTACATGATCTGTTTTAAATTCAGGTGACGGTGTACCAGATCTTTTTTACTTTCAATATTCAAATTTTAAAAAAGTGCAATGAGCTTTGAAATGAGTTATATCCCGTATTCTCTCTTAACTTAATTTAATATTATATATACATATATGTTTAATATGAAATCTGCATTTTATTCATGCCTTTCAAAGCTTTTGTTTCTTGATGGAGTTATTTAGGTAGGCTGACAAGACGTTACAGTCGATGTAGGTAGAGCAGATGGAAGTACTAATTTTCTTAATTTCTAGTTTGATACAGTTCGACTGAGAGAGCAATGTTTAATTCCTTAAAAAATCACAACTCCATGTCTTTGTAAACGTGTACTTGCAAAGAACATTTGCTTGTATTCTGTTCATTTCTCCTTATCAATTTTTTCTGAATTGGGTATGCAGCATATTCAATGAAAATTTACCTCAGTCATACATGTACATGTATGCACGTGTGGGCGCACTTATCAATTTGTGATACATGAATGTCTCTGACAGGGATTGATGGAGGCTTCCCAGTAAAATTTTAGCTTTGTAACTTCTGAAATGGTCATTCCCAGTTTCAAATGATAATAGGTGAAGGAAAAAGCTGGAGCAGATTTTGCCTGTTTCCACTTGAAAATGGATTTGAATGTAACCGTCCATTGTTTATTTATGTGTTTGATCATGATATACTTGTATTTAAGGTGTAGAAGAATCTGATCAGGTACTGTAGAGAAAGAAAAAGGAGTCTTGGACAGATTGGCTGATATTAAGTTAAAAGTAAGGGCTGTACCAATACTAAATAGATATAAAACATACTTGATTGTTTCTCTGGTTGTTTGTAGCATGCGACGGGCCCACATTGGTAGATAGCCCTTTCAAGCCAACAAATATTGCTGACAGTGCAATAGGTATTTGTACAAATTGGAATTGATTGAAAACCTATTAAAAATGTTTGAACTCGTGGAGGTTTTTCAACAAACTACAAAGATACAATTTGCTTGAGATGCACAAGGTTACTTGGCTGTTTTGTAGTTTATAAAACACATGTCTTTGACGATTCCCTTTGATAGATTTATCAAGTGTTTACTATAAATTTTGATTAGCACACTCCTTCCACATTTCAGCGTTGTGATCATGATGCATTCAACATGTGTTGATGTCGTATCATATTTTGAAATTGTAAATTGGGTGTTTGGATATGTGACGCTCAATAGGAATGAGAAATTACATACACTAAAGCTCAAAGGAATTGGCATAGGGAAAGGGAAGAAAGGGAAGGAGCCACAGTTTTAAACCGCTGTATATATTGTCCAGTTCAGCATGATGCTTTTTAGGCTGAAGCATCGTGTTTCATGCTGAACTGGACAAATTATACCGCGGTTTAAAACTGTGGCTCCTTCCCTTTCTTCCCTTTCCCTTCCTCTATGCCAATTCGTTTGAGCTGTTGTGTAGGTGCATGGCAGAAATCTTGTATCAACAATTAGGTTTCGTTTTAACTTACGTGTAGCTCTTGATGTAGAGCAAACGTTTTTGTTAATGTGCATTCAAGATTCAGTGCAGTAGATCTCCTACTTCTTGCCCATTACCTTTTCTGGATGCAATTATTTATTCTGACTTTACTTTTGCATTTTATATCTCTCACAAAGGAAAATGGATTGATTGAACAAAAGACATATGGGGCATTATCCTGTATCCATGGCATAGTTAACAAGGAGATTGGGGAAGCATGCACATAATTTTTTTTTATTTTGACTTTGCTAATGCATTGTGTGACTGTCATCCCAAATCCAGATTTTATTTAGTTATGAACATCTTCGTTTTGTGGAGAAATGTGAGGATTATCAAACAACTCCAAAAGAAATTTATAACAGTTTCTGTGTTGGCGCGTAAAAAGGCACATTTAGTGTTAATTCAAACTATTCCCTTTTGAATACAAAATCATGTAGATTTTGTTCTTCTTTGTAGGAAAGTGACATGTAATTGATATGATGTAGTGTAGTCGCTACTTAATAATTTCGCCTGTGAATGATCTCCTTGATCTTGTATATTATTTCCTTTTATGTTTTGTTGCATCTTTGTTCTGCTGAAGTATGATCTCTTGGACAATTAAAATGACTTGCAATATGTCAACAGATCTTTGTGTTTGGTGTCTATTTATCTTCTTCAATTAACGTTTGATACTAGGGACTGAACATTTCTTGAATAGACCAGTTCGTAATTACACCATGGTCGGACAATCCACTGAATAAATACGACTAGACTGCTGACTAGGATTTTTTTTCATGAAGCCGTGTTGGATGATGGATGTAAAGACATTTTACAGTGTGCCTGGATCAACAATAGAAGCAGATGCAGATGGTGGAATGTTCTTTCACTACCTTCTCAGAGCTGAATAGCTGTTGCCATATTTGAATGATAATAGATTGAAATGTAGTCGACTATCTACCGTTAAAGTTTCTAAAATGGACAATACCGGTTCATGAATTTAAGACCATTAGTACGATGATTGCTCACGATCCCCTTTTGAAGGCTTTTGTCCTCCCAGTACAGTATATTCCCTTTAAAGATAGACTGCTCAGACTACTTCCTTGTATCTGAACATGACCTAATAAATGTTCTAGTCATTTAGGCTTTTTAACCATACATTGCCTTTCTCAGGTTCACGTAGGGCTTAGTAAGGTTCCATGAATATAGCCCCAGATTATCTTGACAATCATCGCTCTCTGCTAGTGCCACCATCTTTTTTCCTTCAGAATATGTAGGCGTAGGCAACCACTTTTTGCCAATTGCGCCAGTTTTGTATGTGATTTGTGAGTTCCAGAGGGGACTCCCCATATTCTGCAATTCTCTTGAGATACGTGGTCTGGGGGTGTTTCACCAAGCTGTTCATAAGCTAAGAATGACTTTACACACTAATGGTAACCCTTTCTTGTGCTAACCAGGGATGTGTTATGGAAGGATAGGAAGCAACTTTCTTTCTTTGAACCCATGTGCCAAGCAGCTGAAAAGTTATGGTGCTCTCAACAGGTGCTGTTCAGGTGTTTGAACAATTATGAACATGATTGTGTGGCAACGGTTTCTCAGAGAGAACAAAAGAAATGTACAGTCTCATTTTGCTTGTCCCGTTCTGTTAATGACATTAATACTTCCATGAGCACAACAGGTATCAGCAAACACAAATAAACAAGTTTTTCAAGTAAAATATCTCTGCTTCACGCAAACACACACAAACGCCGTTAATGATAACACACAGCTTAATATATGATTTTGAGGGTGGTTGAATCTCCCAAATGCACAAGTTGTCGGAAAGTGGAGAAATTGGTCAATTTTGTAATTAATACAAATCGCTTATATGTCTGATTTTTAATGATTCCTCAATACTTTTTGAAACAAAAGCAGAGTATTAGGATCTGTCATTATCTGCCGTTAACTTCTTTATAGGTTGCAAACGAATTTGTCAAAAACAAAACGTCTACAGACAAATGGGAAATTAAAGAAATTTCTTTTCAAGTTGACATCAGCTAAATGTCGGCTCGGCACATGGAACATCAAAGCATTGTCATGATTATGGAATTCTTTTGACATTCATGAGCACGCTTTAGAACCCAGATAGATGTTTGAATGTATTATGCTCGAGTTTCTACTCCTTCCTATAACACTTCCCTGTGCTAACTGAGATATCCCAATTTGTCTTAACATAGTGGGAGCTAATTCTTATCAAATTTGACAAATCATAAACTTTGTATTCAGACAATTGTTAATAACAAGAATTTTAACTTATAAACGTCAGATTTGAACTTCAGCTGATGGGAAACATAATCATGGAGAATCTGATTTAGCAGAGTCACCAGTCGTGCGTAAAGTCGTTCTTAGCTTAAGAACAGCTTGGTGAAACAACCCCGTGTCGTCTTTCTCTTACTCTCTTTCTCTCTACTTTCCCTGTCAGAGCCCTTACTTAACAATCATGACACCACAAAAAGTAAAAAAGGGTAACATCAAAAGTCCTTCTTACTGCATTTATTGATACTGTAACCATGATTATACACTTTGATAACTTGCTGGTTAAAATCTGACATGATACAAGAATGAGGTGACAGTATACTGGAAAAAATAATCTGTAAACTCTGTTTTTTCAATACATAAAACTTTCCTCTTTCTTCAGGCACATAGTCATGCAATACTATGACATTTATATATATATATATATATATATATATGTATACATGTATATATATATATCTCTATGTAACTCTATGGTTATACCCATTTATCTGAAGATGATTAACTGTGTTAGCACAATCAATGAACAGCCCCTTTCCCCCTTTTAAAATATTAAAATTTTATTTTATTTGACATGCCTTAATGGGATAAGCAAAATATCTAAAGAGTGTTACAAAAGCTAGTTTAAATGCGTGCTTCCCCTTTTGCAGGCCTAACGTAGAAAGTTGTGTCCATCCAATGACATATAGAACATGTCATTGAAGAACTTCTCTCAAAAAGTTGTGTCCATCCAATGACATATAGAACATGTCATTGAAGAAATTCTCTCAAAATCTAGTAAGAACTAACACATGACTTTGAGTACTACCTGATATCATTTCTTTATTTTCAAATTTAATTTTTGTTTTAGGGCGGATTGTTGAATTAAGTCGAGAAAGAAATGTGACATTTTTCAGGGAAAGATAAATCTTCCTTTTGTCTGGTGTAATGTTCAGGGACAATTTTTTTTCTTTTTACGGAGGGGGGATATATCTTTAAGTACACTACATGTCTTGACATCATGATTTCCTTTCCCATGCACCACACAATTGGAAAAAAAATATGGTGAAATAATTGTGAATGCTCTCATGCAAACATACAATGGCTGTGGACAAAAGTATGACAGAGGAGAGGAAGAAAGAGGAGAAAGAAATTGAGATAGAGAGAGAGAGAGAGAGAGAGAGAGAGAGAGAGAGAATGAAAGTTATACAGAGAAATATTGATTTTAACCAACTACATGTACATGCAATACAATCATCAGTACAAAATATATATAGATACATAAACAGAGATATAATAATAATAATTCAATGTCTGATTGGAAGCATTCCTTGGTTATTTCTTTTTTCTTTGCAATTACCATGGCAACAACTGCCTACTTTACATAACATTTCTGAGTATTACGCATGCAGCCATGTAGAGATAGTGGACTTAAGTATGCACTGACAACTTGTGTGAGTGACCAAACAGGTTCATCATGATCATTTTTTGTACACCCGCAAGGATTATCAATACTTTTATGTCAACTTCTCCAACATTATATCGATAGTGACTTCTGTCAAATTTGTGTTTGATGCTTTTGTGACCAAAAACAAAAGAACTCTACGGAATTCTCTGTCGTTACCCCCTTCACATATATTCAGTTTCTGAGCACCTCACGTGCTCACTATGATCAACGTTCAATGTTTCATCAAAATTCCACACATACATGTAGATGTAAAAGAATCCTGATAACACCACAAAACACTAATAATATAACAAAAACACCTCTATGACTTGGGGCTGCTATAAAAACACTGACTGCGGTAACAATCATTTCTCACGTGCTTGAATTGACTTTTCTGAGACAACTGTTTGAAAAACGAATATCTTTCCCTTGCTAAAGTGCACGCTTGATGCAATTTTGCATCAATATCTTTCTGTTCTCTTTTTCTTAATGGAAGACGTCTGTACAAATATAATTACACTTTTTTAAATGAAAAAAAAAAAAAAATGGCGAGAAGAAAATGTGCAACTGTGGAATGTGAAGGGAAAAGAAGCAGAAGGCGAAGAGATATGACTCTATCAAGCCATAGCAGACTTCTGCTCAAAAGAAATAAACAATCAGATTTCTATTTCACTTAACTTTCTGTACCAATGCCATCTTCCTTCATTCCTAACAGACTATCTACAATAAGATACGTTTTCCTCACCATCCAAAACCACAATCGTAAATGAAGTGCGGTCTGAGACGCTTCTTATTTCAACACCAGAATCTAAAGTTGATTGTGTACAGAACATCACATGCCCCTTCTTATCAAATCATGAGAATTGAAGCTGGGTGGTTTCTATCTGCTTTCTCTTCATCTTTTGAAAGAGCAAATTGTCAGCTTTTTATTCGAGAGTCAATGTGACTACATAACCCCCAAATCTGGCAATAAATGAAATATTATCTTGTTAACTATTTCAGAGCATGTCTGCCTGGGATTCACTTACAGTTCATGAGTGGCCCATTCCTACTTCAAATATTCAGCATTGATAATGAGAAGAGAAAGTAGATTCAGAACCCTATCAAAATTGTAGATTTCTTGTCCACATCTTGAAGACCCCTTTTCAAGTAACAAAGACACTGGCACACTTCAGACATAGAGGGCCTGTTGTACGAACCTTTGTATGAAAAGCTATAAGTGCTGTACAACCAATTGAAAAGAAGGAGTATGGCTGTCACTAATCACAGTGTGGTCATAGCATCGGTCCGAATGTTTCTAAGTTGCCACTTGAGATGATCAAAATACTCAAAATAACCCTTCCAAGACATTTTAACTGCTTCCAACTCTATACCCTTTCCCGCAAGACACCATCACGCTATTAGATCTTAAACATACAACAATAAGAAAGATAAGGTAGCTAAAAGCTACAAAGTGCAAACCTAAGGGAATATATACTTCTATTTTTGCAGTTTTTCATATACACATTACCTACACCAGCACAGTACATGCTACATCATCAATTTGTACAAGATATATAAACAAGCTTGTCCTTGCTCTACGGCAAGGCGCAACCACCACTTTCAAATAATGCATCTGAAAAATCTTGTATTTCCTTGTGTTTCCTTTTGTTCAACTGGCTTTGGTTGTGCAGGATGACTTGGCCTGTAGAGCCATCCTGATGCACACGGTAGAAAATGTCAGGCAGATTTGCTTCAATTACAAAATATAATGTATAATACCTCTACAAAACACAAAACAGACTTCAGATATTATGGATATCAAATCTTCCCTGCCATTTTCATGACAGGTTTCATTTCATTCATTTTAATTCACATCATAAGTAAAATTAATCCAGTAAGCCAGATTCATATAATTTTGTATTAACATTATTGAAATTTTTTTGGGTTTCTATTTTCGTACAACTAAAAATTACCAATAGAAAAATAATCATTCGTATGGCATACCACACCGATTTATAAACAACTGGGTGGTGTCCGTTGCTATGACGGGCATGTCACGAGGACATACAGGGAGGGAAAAAGGGAGGGAAAAAGGGAGGGGGGGAACAAAACACATCAGTATCTAAGAAGAAAAAGAAGAAGTAGGATTCAGATGAGTTTACATCCGCCCTTCTTCTTCTTCTTCTTGTTCTGGTCGGGACAGAGCACCGCTCGAATGGCCTCGTCAAAGACGGTTTTGAGACCCTTCTGCGTCAGGGCGGAGCACTCCAAGTATTTGACACCACTGATCTCCTTCATCATGCTCAGACCCTGGCAGGGAAGAAACAGAGAGTAGGAGATTTTTTTTAAAATTTACTTGCGAGGGCTTCAGCACTTTTCAAGCTTGACGCCACAAAACAAGCACCCTATACCATGCTGTGCATTTACTGTAGGACAAAATTCAGATTGCATGAGGGCACTTTGGGTACTTTTGGGGGCTCTTTCATGCATGACGGGCTAAATCGCCCTCAGCCCCTATATATTTTTTTTTACACTGGAAGCGAGACAAGTAGACATGCAAGGGTCGTGAGATTACAGTTAAGAACTAATTCAAAGCAAGGGATAAAAGCTGTAAAAATAATAAGAAACCGTCATGGAATAGTTGTTCTCCCCTGACCTACATGTCGGAGAGGAAAAAAGTGAACCGTTCACCTTTTTAGGTGTAAACACACAAATTTGCTTGTGGGGGCTACTAATCAAGTCAGAAATCATGAAACAAACAAACACCATGACCTATATTTTGCAGCATACCCTGTAAGGATAAAGACATTTTTTTTCATAGGGCTCTTTCATTATGCACAGGGGCTCTATTTGGCGTTGTGTGGAACAAATCGCCCTCAGCCCCAGCGTCATTTTTTTCACAGCTACAGGTTACATTCTCTGATTTCAGGATCTCAAATAATAAAATAATTGATGGCAGAACCACTTTGCCAGGACATCTTCATCAAGCTTTTGTTTACTGCTCCATCCTCATGCTAATTCATTATGGTAACGATATTTACTTGAAATGTATAATTGGAATTTATTTGGAGTGTATGTAAGAAATTTATTTGAAATGTATTTTTGAAATTTGTTTGAAATGTACACTTGTAACTATGTTGTACAAGGAAAATAAATAAAATGAAATGAAAAATTAAAAGAAAGTTTCTCAGTCTTTACAATTACTATCCCTTGGTAAGCTTAGAATCAGTAATTTGCAGGAATTCAATACAAACACATCAATACCTACTTGCAGCCAAGCAAAAAAGGGTACATTTAACAATTTCTGTTTTCAAGTTTCACAACAACAGAATGCTTTTTTTTTTAGCTGGAGTTTGACAATCTGAATGGACGAGAAAACAATGACATGAAAAGACACAAGCAAACACATGTAGTCAATGAAAGCATACCGAAATTGTGAATGAGGTCAGTGCAGGTGAATACATTGCCAAAAAGAATTTAGTTGTGGAGGGTGGGAATTCTGTAGAGGACAGAGAGGTTACTGTACGACATGCAGTGATTGATGTGACATAACGAAAGGGAAGACTGGACATAATACACAGGATATTAAAAACAGATGTATGTTATGGACCTGATTCACCAGAACTAAATCACCGTTACTAACTGAAAATGGAGTAGGGTAAAGTAATTTTTTCTTCTGTCACTGTAGTTCATATTTTTATGGGTTTTAAATGAAATTGGTGCGCAGGTGATATAGTTGCCTTTTTTATTGATTTTTTTATTTTTACTGCATTTACCGTGATGCAAACAGATGTTTAATTTTTCAATTTTTTTAAGTATGATATGATACATGTTTAATATAGATCCCTCGCACCCACACATAATACTGGCATATTGAAGATAGTTGTTTTTAAAGGATTTTAGGATTTGTTAGGTCAGTTGAGTAGGGAGGGATTAAGGAATGTTCTTTGATCATGCAGCTGAAAAGTAACATTGCAACATGACAACCAGTGATTGACGTTTCTTTCAAGGACATATGCCACCAATCACTTTGTGGCATAAAAGCTTTAGGATAAGGTCAGTATAACTCAAAGAGGACCAACCATATATGGCAAGTTATTTCATCATGCAGTTGAGTAGTGACCATGTAACATGCACAATACTGGACACAACTTTTCTGACAAGTCAGGTATGCAGCAGGTAAACTTATAGAGGATTGGTTTGTACGAATTGCTTAGGAAAGAGGGTGGGGACTGTGATGTGCTGGACAGGCAGGCATCATTCTAATATGGGGAACATTCTGACAAGTGGGGGGGGGGGGGGGGAGCATCATTCTAGCATGGGGGTTCAGGCAGCTAGCAGTCCAGACAGGGGCACGACTTACTTTGGGGCTGGTAATTTATAGAATTCTGCATCGCCTCTTAGTGGTAGTGGTCTTAACGGGGCACAGGACTGCACGTATGGCCTCGTCAAAGACCGTTTTGAGTCCCTTTTGGGTCAGGGCGGAGCATTCCAGATACTTTACTCCGTTTATCTCCTTCATCATACTTAACCCCTACACACGGAGATGACGCGAGATGATATGGGATGAGAGAGATTGGAATGAAAAGGGACATGTATGTACATTAATTTGAAGAGAGAGAGAGAGAGAGAGAGAGAGAGAGAGAGAGAGAGAGAGAGAGAGAGAGAGAGAGAGAAAGAGAGAGAGAGAGAGAGAGAGAGAGAGAAAGAAAGAGAGAGAGAGAGTGAGGACATACACAGAAGACAAACATACAGAAATAGAGGAAAAGGTGAATACATAGAGGAAGATAAAAAGGAGAGAGAGGGATAGATATAGATAATTTAAAGACAGGCAGCAAGAGCAAGACACAGAGGAAGAGAAATATGTAGAGAGAGAGAGAGAGAGATCAAATACAGAAAGACAGTGACAGGGGAGCAGGAAAAAGAAAGTGACAGGCGAAGTGAGAGAGACAGATAAAGATAATGAGGATGAATATTAACAAAACGATATGCAAATAATTAATAAATACACCCTCAAAACAAATTAAATCATAATATGAAAATAGGCAAACAATAAACTCCATAAAATATGCATTTAACACAATCAGTTCATGCCAAAAGAGTGGATTGAGATGAGAATAAGAGATGAAGAAAAAGGTTAAATGTAAATGAGAAAAGAAAATGGGTGGAATTCCATGAGCACTTCAAACATGATTTTGAATTCAATGCATGCAAATCCAATCTGGAAATCAGTATTTATATGGCATATATGGTTAACTTTTGGTACAAACAAAGATCAAACAATATTTGAGCATATATCTCACTTCAAAATAAAAACAAATCAAATGTGCTTTGCCTTGGAAAAAAAATGATTTGCATTATTTGCAATGTACACATGAGCAGATTAACACTGGTATGAATGACCTTCGTCAATATCTGTATCTGTGTGATACTGGTCTTTTTCTCTCCTTGGAGTAAGTGATTAGAAACGGTCTCCCCTGGGGTAACGTAACTCTCATTTATCCTTGCTCTAGTCGAGGATCTTACCTTAGGATATTGTTGAAGGTTTTGGGGGCCGAGCTTGGCTTTACCGAGTCTAGATCTGTTTTGGGTCCTATTCTTACCTTGGGGTAGGTAATGGGTGGTTGGTTTCCTCTGGGCTAACTGACCTTTCATTTAGTCCAGTTTGAGTCTAGATCTGCTTTGGATCCTGTTTTTACCTTGGCTAGGGTGATGGGTGCTGGTTCTGGTGGACTACCAGAACTTTCATATAGTCCAGTTTAAATCTAGACCTGCTTTTGGTCCTGTTCTTACCTTGGGGTAGGTGATGGGTGTAAGGTTCCTCTGGCCCAACTTATCCATGGTCTCCTTGTCCTCCCTAAGATCCAGCTTGGTACCGACCAAGATGATGGGGGTGTTGGGGCAGTGGTGGCTGACCTCTGGATACCACTTGGCCCTCACGTTGTCAAAGGATGCTGGGCTCACCAGTGAGAAGCAGATCAGAAACACATCCTGTGGGGTGTCAGGGTGGGTTTGAGAGAAGGGGGGCGGGAGGGGAGGGGGAGAGGAGGAGAAGGAGGGAGAGGAGGAGAGAGGGAGAACAGGGAAAGGAGGGGGCAGGAGCAGGAGGAAGAAGAGGAAGAAGAAGAGGAGGAAGAAGAGAAAGAGGAGGGAGAGAGAGAGAGAGAGAGAGGGGGTGAGAGGGAAGAGGAAATGGGGAGGGACATTAGGTAGAGGAGGGGGAGGGAGAGAGGGAGGGAGAGAGGGAGGGAGAGAGGGAGAGAGAGAGAGAGAGAGAGAGAGAGAGAGAGAGAGAGCGGTGGGGGTAGGGGGAAGAGAAATACATCTTGAATACAGTCACAGAATTGGAGACAACCTGAAAGGAAATCTGGATTAACATATTGAAATCCATCTGTGTCATATATTTTGTTTTCTCCTGGAGCAATGTTTCTGGTGCCTCAATTGCTTTCTTTCTACTATTTTAGTGCTTATCATTTTCCTTTTAAGAGGTAAGTATGCACACTGAATTGCGACAAGGAAATCCTGTGTTTTCTCTTGTTTATTTCACAGATACATGTAGCATAGTACATGTGTTGCTTCTAACCACCATAAGAAAGAAAGTCAATATTAGTTGGAGGTCTTATTTAAGCCTGACCTCATGAAATTAACAAACTGAAACAGATTGTTGACGATAACCATATAAGAAAGTGTCCAGTCTTCACAGTGGCTGTTTTGCAGTGAGGTGGCTCAACGGCCCAGTTCCCCAATGGATTTGTTCCCCCTTACCGTCTGTGGGTATGAGAGTGGCCTGAGTCGATCGTAATCCTCCTGACCAGCCGTATCCCATAATCCCAAGTTCACTGGACGCCCATCGACCATCACATTGGCAGAGTAGTTATCAAAGCTGAAGGAGAAGAGACCAGAAGACACGTAAGGTACATGAATGCATCTCAAGTTTGCTTACTAACACTTTATTTTACAATTTTCATTATGTTTCAAATTTGTGTGTATGACTTTCAAACAATACATTACTAAACGGTAACCCAAAAGCTTTTCAGAGGGTTGTCTTTGCAGCAACTATTAGATTCAGAATGCATTCCACCAATTAAAATTGAATCACTCAATACATATGACTGTCATAATGTACTTCATCTAGAAGGGAGAAAGTTATATATAAACTAGGCCAATGGCTTACTGTCATTCATTCAAGCAGTGCAATAATCAAGCATCAAATCAGTTTCACCACTACTCTGGAATCTTATATAAAATAAAGTGCAAACATGTTCAAGTTTGACTTGATGTGCACATTGTACCAAGCACTCCACATCAACTAGCCTTGTTTTCAGGCTGTTTGGTGTTTAAAATCCAAACTATTTAATAAACCAGTCTGGCATCAGTACATGACCGGTACTCCTTCTAAATGTACGGTACATATACATTACTTCCCCTGCTCGGCACCCAGAGAAGAATGGAAAACAAAAGAGTGACGACCCCTTTGAATACAAGACCCCATTTTACAGCTCTGATTAAAAATATATCCTCGAGCCTGGGAGCTAAGCTACACCTAAACATTCACTCAGTGTACATTTACGGTAGTTTTTATTTCCTTATTCTGGATTTTCCCCTGGCCATTCTCTTCCTCATATGATACACTGGCTGTCATTTTACACAGACAATGTACAGGGTTTTAAGTGGCTTATTAGCAATCCACTGAAGTACATGCATGCATATAATACCTCACATAATGGTGTACTCTTTGCATCAGGTTGGAAAGTTTCACCAGTAAGCAAGAAAATCATGGATGACTCATACTGTACATGTACCTCCACTAATGAACTGTATGTTTTAAGGTATCAAATGTGGCTACAAGTGTGTACATGTAGGCATGATTACACTCTAATATCATCACCAATGGCAAGGCTCATTCTTAATATGAACTAATTCAAACCAATTATTCAAATGAAAAGGAAGCATCAACAGCAAATATTCTATACATACTTATGTTTACATGTATCACCTGGATCTGATAAATTCATCTTCGGTACAAGCACAAAAAAGTGCATTTTCATTAGAAAATGGCTGGTGATGTCATTAGTCACTTTATGATCAATCAATTTTGTTCAAAAGAAGTAATTGTGTGATGACTTTGGCATGCGTTGTCGGTACTCAATTCTATTTGATGAGTCACAACAGGTTTGATACTTACACAGTAGGAATGTACTCTCCTGGGAAAGCGTTGGTGGTATAGCTGATCAACAGACATGTCTTCCCCACAGCTCTGTGTAGAATAACAAAACAAATGAGGGAAACAGGAGAATGAGAAAATGGTTACAAAAGTGAATTCTTGTAAATCAACAAACATATCAGGAGAAAAACTTTAGAGAGAGAAGTGATTGCTTGTAAATCATGTAAACTATGTAATGATATATCTTCAGGTTCACTGTATGGTTGAATTACATGTAAGAATTCTCTATGACAAATACTGACTACCGGTACACATAATATGAATTTAAAGCGATAGTTCACGCTGATATTATTTTTGTTTCAATAAAAGCAGACACATGGAAGAAACATATTAGTAAAGGTTTGATGAAAATCCATCACAGGATAAGAAAGAGTTTTGATTTTTTGACAGTCACCTGCGAGGTGCTCTCCCGTATGATGTGCAGATTTTTTTTTCTCGAAAATGTGCATTTTCTGAAGAAAATATCCATCCTTGTATTCGTGCATATGATAAATCGTCAGAAATATGTTTTTACACACATACCTGTATGAAAAATAATAATTCTGTTGTCAAAAACAGAAAAAGAACAATTTGAGTAATTATATTGTACACAACATATGGGAGAGCACCTCAAACGTGATGTCACAAAATTGAAATTTAAAAATCTGATAACTTTCTTTTCCTTTGTCTGATTTTTGTCAAACTTTTGCTGATA
The DNA here is from genome assembly GCA_963669155.1 of Arbacia lixula. Taxonomy (NCBI): domain Eukaryota; kingdom Metazoa; phylum Echinodermata; class Echinoidea; order Arbacioida; family Arbaciidae; genus Arbacia; species Arbacia lixula. Next base: position 6,898,481 of record OZ022579.1, read on the forward strand.
TATTTCTTTCATGTGCCTGCTTTCATTGAAACAAAAATCATTTCAGGGTGAACTATCCCTTTAAGAAATCCATTGTTGTGCAGGTTCTGGTTCTAAACAACATTATTAAAGTGAGAGTTTAACTTGTCTGACATATTGCCTACTGGTATCACCACTGTTCGCTCTACCATCATACATGTACATGCATACTTTACATGTAGAACCAATCGTCTTGACGACATGCTCAAAACGTCACACTTCAGTACCGGTACTTAATTTATCAGTTACAATTTATCTTGGAAAATGGGCCAGAATGCTTTCTTCACACATTTTTTTAGACCTTATCTGTGCACTCTGTTCGGCCCGTACATTTTGAGGATTTGTGATTTAATCACTAATTACCTCAAATGTGGATCATTTGAAGGCAAATAACTGTCAGCAAGTAAAATGGACAATACATGAATTTAAGACCATTGGCACGAAGACTACTCACAATCACCCTTTTGAAAGTTTTTTCGTCTTCCCAGTACAGTATATTCCCTTAAGTCATGTAATTTAGTTCACAAAGACACACTTTGGGAACAGTTTTGTTGTTGTTCATTTAATAAAGCTGTAACATGTTGATTCACCATAAAGCTTCAATGTACAATGAATTATTAATATACAAAACAATTGTATACACTGCATCACCAATGAACATGTATGCACTGTGTCTGTCCAATGATCGTACAGTAACAAAAGGGTGCTGCACATACAGTGTACATGTACCATAAGGATATCACAAGCAATAAAGACTAAACACGGCATGCCTGCTCTATCCATTAAGTTCTGGGTTGGGGGAAATCAATTCAGAACAAATCCAAAACTTCTTCTTTCCCCGACTTCCGTCTCACGCTTACAGTCCTTTCCTTCACAGTCACACACACTCACACTCACACAGCCGGACATACATGTACATCAGGAGTACAAACGTACACTCTACCCGCATTGTACACTACATCATTTGCACTAAACGATTTGTCAGGCTTTCCTTCCCTTTCACCAGTCTGCTTTTCTTATTTTTCTGCTGTTGTCAAATTGTCTGTGAGGATTCTCTTCTCCTTTAATCATGCCTATGGTCAAGTATTCCACAAAGAGTCTATGATTAGCCTTCCAGACGGAACTGCGAGTACATATATGTAATACATGTACTGTACATCGCAGATCGTTTGGCATCCCCTTGCATCTTGCTGACCACACCAGTGTTGATGCATGTTCTGCATATTTTTGTATGAAATTAATCTAGCCAACCTCCCCCCAAAAAACAAAAACAAAAACAAACAAACAAAACAACAACACAAACAACAAAACCTACATATTATACTGTTTTCATTTTCTTGGACTTTCTATAAAACTTACACACACACACACACACACACACACACACACACACACACATACACACACAAGTTCACACAAGGGAAAGGAAAATTGGCACTAATCATGGCAAAGTAATCACATCCAAGGTAGAATGATATGCAATGCATGGCACGAAATGAATGCCATACCTGCATGTATTCTAATTAGATAACTATTCAATGCAAACATTAAACAGAAGGCACATATAGATTTAGCCCTGGAATTAATAGAGCCCCTATTAAAAAATAAAAAATTCTTCATTGAGTACAATGCAGGATATAGTTCAGGGTGTGAGTTTCATGGCAGCAAACCCATTATTTGATTATATATTCCCTGTTCATCTTGTACAGTTGACAAGCCCTGGTGAACTGAAGTCTGAGGTGTCCTTTCAATGATCACCAAGAATTGACTCCTCTTCAAATAAAATTAATGGCTTACGCATAAAAGATTTCTGTTTTGGCACACAGGCTTGTTGGCATATGAATTGTTATCCGTCGAACAGAATTAATATCTTCCTGGTTTGGGTACAGTAATGCTCTTAGAAACTGAAGTATTTTACAAGCTAAATATATTGTTTGTAAATGTCACGGGTTTTCTTTGTCGCAAAATTGTTTCCATGCTTACAACCCTAGAATGTAAACATGTACATGTAGTGTACATGGTGTGAAATGTTCAAGTCAAAAGAGGTATTAGCACACTTTACATCCTTCATGAAAATGATCCTGTCCTTTCATTGGTTAAAAGTACTGCAAGTGACCACAGATAGTTCTACTGTCTATGGGAAAAGTAATATCCGTCCTCCGAACCTTCTGACATCACATTTTCGGAGGGCCAAAAAGTACACTATCCGTGACGTCAGAGGGCTCGTATGGCGCACGCACAATGTATGCGATCATATTTTTCAGCTATATTTTTTTTGCGCTTAAGCGTGCAGCAGGATTGTGCCCTTGAGGAAGTCTCGCGGTGTTGTGGCCGAGGTGCAACATGAATTCCTGTTATTTTGCGCAAGCCGTAGAAAAAGAAAATGAGTGGCTTCTCTGTATTCACAACCAAAGTTAGAGGGATCTTTGGAAATAGTGATATTTTGCTTCCTGCTTGGCCAATCACAAAGTCTTGATGAGGGATATATAAAATAAATATTCAGCTCAAGAAACCAGTGAAATCTATCCGCAGTTGGTGCCTTCGATTGTTACTACTTTCTTAGGGGCTGTGCCCCTCAAAAAAAATAGTACCGTACGTGTACAATCAAAGTCACCTCACGCGCATAGATTTCACTGGCTTCTCTCAAGGCTGTATACCGTATATTTGTATATTAATCGCAAGACAAAACCAGCCTTTCCGTAAAGGAAATAACGTTTCTATAATACCATCTCTAGTAAGATCCCTGATAACACGAAGCATGCACATATGACATACATGATTCACCATGTAGAAAAAATACCAGAGGAGACTCGGTATTGAGGAAGCTGCGTTGTTGTTCTAAAGATGGCCAGTGAAGCTGAGATAGAATGGTTGTATCAAGGATGTGGAATAGCTTTTGTTCCCAAGAAGAGGAAACCAGGCTTACTGTTGCGGTCATTAAAAGTGAATTAGGATGTGTCCACATGAGGATTTGGGTGGCTTCGAAACACGATCACAGAAGCGTTTCTAAGTACTTTTGATCATAATTTGTAAACATGGTCCGAAGGTCAAGAATCATTAATTTACTCCTACATGTTTCAGCTCACATAAGTGTTGACAAGCTTGGCTGTCAAATTGTCTGTCAGAAGCAGGAAAAAAATATTTAAGTGGGCTCCTTTTCAAGCTTGATGTCATGAATCGAATCTGGGGGCTGTTTCACACAGCTGTTCGTAAGCTACGAACAACTTTACGGACGACTGGTGATCCCTTCTTGTGCTTAAAGCGATACCACACTTTGTTCATGTTTTAACAGATTGTGAGTTAATTTCTAAAAATCCTAATTAACTTTGACAGACCATAAGCTTTGTATTCAGACACTTGTTAACATTAACAAGAAGAATTCTCCTTTATAAATATCAGATTTGAACTTCTGATGAGAATCAAAATAAGTGAGAATGTGATTTAGCACAAGAAGGGGTCACCAGTCGTTCGTAAAATCGTTCATAGCTTACGAACAGCTTGGTGAACCACCCCCTGCTTAACTATGATTTTCATTTACAACAGCTCAAAGGAATTGGCATAGGGAAAGGGAAAGGGGAGAAAGGGAAGGAGCCGCAGTTTTAAACCGCAGTACATTTTGTCCAGTTCAGCATGAAATATGATGCTTTAGCCTAAAAAGCATTGTTTCATGCTGAACTGGACAAAATATACTATGGTTTAAAACTGCGGCTCCTTCCCTTTCTTCCCTTTCCCTTTCCCTGTGCCAATTCCTTTGAGCTGTAGTGTATGTACTTGGCTGTTGGTACCTCTTGGCTCAAAGTGAGTTGATTTGACGTGATCAAATCAAGGACAGGAAGACCAGACTACACAGAGGAAGTTGCGACACATGCGGGCGAGTTGAGTTTCCTCCTAATATTGTTGTAGCACACGACACGTACATGTACATGCATTCAACATGTACAGTACACATACGTCTATGGCAAAGTGTACCATGCATCTGATCTCAACTCCCAACTCCCTGGATTAACATACAGTTTGTAACTGTTCTTTGAATGTTTCCATGGTGAGAGTGAACTAATGCATGCTGTTTCGAAAATCTTTTAAGTGTTGCTAATACTATGTGCTTGTATTCTTTCAGGATATTTGACCAACTTATGAGACAGTTGAAGAAAGGAATTGGAAGAGGGAGGAGAGGTGGTTTTCTATTTCATCAGACTTAAACATGACTGTTTGTAGATTTGTCAAGTTAGCTTTAAAACTACAGTATGTAGTTCAGTAAACAAGATACATGGACATTCAGGACAATTAAGCCCCCAAAATAACAACAGAAGAAAGACACAGTCAGCCCAGTTAAGGACAAAAAAACCCACCTGGAAACAATTATATTTCCTCATACAAGGAGTGTACAATACAAGACAAAGAACAGCAGTGTATTCACTCCATGAAATAAAGCTGGAAACAAAGCCCCCTTAAATACATTTTTAATTTCCTGATGTATTACAGGGCTTTTGGACACTTGTGGGATAAACTATGTGTACATGTAGTACTGTAGTCATACGGCACAATATCACAAGCTGAAGCCCATTTTGGCAAGTGATTTAAATCAGAATAAGTGTAAATGTACTTTTTGTAAATATTACATGTACAGGTACATATATATGTATGGATCTTAAAAGTTTGTATGAGTGTTCATAAGGAAACTACACTAATAAACATATTGATGAGGGTCATGCAAAGTACACGTGTACATGTACAGCATTGTGAGGCATTATGCATGAATGTATGTGAAAAGTACAATGTATTGAAGTACTGAAAGCAGTACAGATCAAATCAGGAAGTTCAAATCATAAATGAACAATAGCGCACTACTCATACAGGATTGTATGCCCACGCATGTACTGAGTAGGGGAATGAATGTTGTATACCTTACACAATGAGGGGGCTTCTGTTGACAATAATAAACCAGTAATTTCAATGAGCTGGACAGGAGCACTGCTAAACAATAGGACTTAACACACTGGGCAGAATAGTTAGGATTCTTTGGCCCTCAATCACAAACACATAGCCTCTCTTCCAGCCATTGTCTACTTTTTTTGCAGATTGTAGAAGTGCATGTTGTACATACATTTAATGGTGAAACAAACCCAGAGGGATTGTAGGGTTGTGATGAGGAAGTGTAGGAACGATTTTTAGGAGGGCAAAAACAATGGCCCATATTCTGAACAAACAGTTTACTAAACCTTGACTAATTGTATGGGATGCCAAATGAAACAACATGAAACATTATTATTGATTCAATGTAATTGATTTTGTCCTCAGAATCACTATGGTATAATTTGCGTTTGTCCACATAATAATTACAGCAAATAGTTGAAAATGACCACTGTTGTGATTCTGTGATGGAAATTAATGATTTTGTGACAGCATCAGATGATTTATTTTGCGCCCCATAACATCATTCTATGTTTCATGGAAAAAACTACTTCAAAATTTTGGGGGCTACTTTTTGAGCACATTGGCCGATTTGACCACAATTTTACATTGTGTCTATGGGAATTATGGGGGCTCTTTTAACATTTTCCAGGGCTCTTTTAAGTATTTCGGGGGCGAAATCGCCCCGAGCCCCCATGTATTTTCCCCCCTGTGTTATGTTTAGTACACGGTTAAACTACCGTTGTGAAAATGGGCTAATAACAATGGAGAACCACTATGAAATGTTAAAGGGGAAGTTCACCCTGAAATTATTTTGGTTTCAATAAAAAGAGACAAATGAAAGAAACATATGAGTGAAGGTTTGACGAATCGGTCAAAGGAAAAGAAAGTTATTTGATATTAAAGTTTTGATTTTGTGACGTCACGTGCGAGGTGCTCTCCCATATGTTGTGTACAAAATAAGTCGATAAATTGATTTTTTTTTCTTTTTTTGACAACGGAATGATTTTTTTTCGTACAGGTATGTGTGTAAAAACGTATTTCTGATAATGTATCAAATGCACGAGTAAAAGGATGCATATCTTTGTGAGAAAATTCACATTTTCGAAAAAAATTGTACACAACATATGGGAGAGCACCTCGCATGTGACGTCACAAAATCAAATAACTTTCTTTTCCTTTGACCGATTTTCGTCAAACCTTCACTCATATGTTTCTTTCATTTACCTCTTTTTATTGAAACCAAAATAATTTCAGGGTGAACTTCCCCTTTAAAACTTGAAAAGAGGCAAGTCGCCTACATGTAGTGTCTAGTACTCTTGCATAATACTGGACCAATAGTTCGTGACAAAGGTTTCTAAAGAGACAAATGGAGTGTACATAAGTTACCAGTTAGTGGGGGATCTGTGCCTACTACATGTGTGTGCCTTGTAAACTTCATGCATATTACAATTGTTTTGTAGTTTTGTGAAAGATCTTTTCCACAGGCTGACAAACAAATCAACACATAAACTGGACATACCTGTAGAACATACAACGTACTATGCACAAACGTTTAGTTTAAAAGCAAAGCATTTTCAAATGTTTATTTTAACATTTGCGATAAAATTTCATAAAATATGAGGTTTTGAAGAAACTTTTCATAATTGCCTTGCTAAGTCAAATAACATTTTACACAATTCTTAAAGGAAACAATATTGTGATTCATTTGGTAATTTCTTTGATTCTACTGCTTTTTTTTCTTTTTTTTTCTTAATCTATTTTAAATAATATCAAATATCAATATTAATGATAGCTTTCATGATAGGACGAGTTAGCATTAAAAGCCAAGTCATGTTTTGTACACAATGCCAGATTAAAAAAAAAGAAAATCAATATACCTGTTTACTACCATCTTAATTTACATTCATTTTGCAAAATTTACTAATACCAACCCAAAGGCTGGCTTGCCTGGTTTTCCTGACATAGCAACAACTAAAACTGTATGGTTGTCTTCCTGAACTGAATTGTATATGAATATGAATTGTATAAGGCCTGACGAAGAAATGCCCAGTTGCTATATTGACGGGGAGATGGGAGATGCATGCATAAACTTTGAAGAGTCTATTTGGTATGGCGGATTGGCATGTGTGATGCAAAAGCGGTATTGTGTTTTTCAAACTAATTATTTGATTCACACAAACAGATTAAGAATTCGAAGAGCTATTGTGAGAAGAGATCAATGAAATGCATATATTAGAAGTACAATATTGTTTTGTAATTGATAGTCTATGCAGTGATTGACAAGAAGATGGTAATCTCGAACTTGATGTTGACACATCATATTTCATACACCATACCTCAATATACTTTTTACCTTCAATGTTTACTCCTTGAGTGCATCTTTTTAATTCCTGTATCTAAACTACTACTTATAGATAGTAGATGTACTGTACTCACCAAATTCCCCAAATCATTTCATTCATTTATATACTTTTTAATACCAAACAAGCAGGAAAATAGGATGTAGCTATTTTTAAAACCAGTCCTTCAAGGGGACCATTAGGCATTACAAAACCAATGCTTTGTTATTTTGGTTCGAGCATTGAACATCAATCACACTGTTGTGGGGTCTGATATGTAATTTGAGAACAATGCAATTGATTAATACGGCGTGGAACATTGGCTATCTCGATGTTCTGCGTGCCACTTTGTATGCACATCTGCTAGATCAATACGTGTATGTTATTGTACCTAAACGATTTATTGCAAAGCGGAAACGATAGTGAGCGACGTGCACACACTTTTTTTAAAGATTTTCTTTGCTGGCTGCGTTATATATCGCAATTCCGATCGATTATAGTATCATTAGGTGGTATCGTTATCAGAACTGCTCATTATCACCCAGTACCCTAACAAAAACGTCTGGTAATCTAACAAGTTATAGTTTCCCTAACCTGTTAAGGGAAAGATTAATCCCTCCCTGTTTTCACATGAATTAGCTAAGTTCCCTGGGAACAAAAAAAACATGTCATTTTGACTTCTACATTTAGAAATTAATCTTAAATCTTGGAGAGAGGAAGACCATTTCTTCTGGTTTTGGCAGTCCAATGAATACAAAATCTCATGCACTGCTTGCTTCAATGCTTAACTCTTGTGATGATGTGCGTTATTGCGCTGTCTCATTTCTACGACCTGTAGACTACAGGAACCAATGAATTTTCGACGACCCATCCATAATTCAATGACGGCTAGATTTTGAGATGATTTGTTAAGACAAGTCAACCAAAATTCAACTTGAAATTTAGCAGGCAATATACATGTACGTCCACTTGAAAATATTGTGCCAGTTCTGATAAGATATATATGCGTTGTTGCTTACACAGGTCTGGAGACTAATCAAGTGCTTATGGATGTTACACAAGGGGTAGTATTCTGAGAGGAAAGAGGGGTGAAACTTAAGTTTGCTTCACGTAGACCACCCCAGGTAAGGACAGCATATTTCAGTTGGCATGGTTGGTGATGCAAAAGGTCAGTTCCAGGTGGAAATAATGATATGTAGATGATCATATACATGATAGATTCTGTCCAAACACATTCAAACACACACATTCATGACATTTTAGACTTGAGCCTTTTTTGAGGCGATATGCCAAGTATTTTTTTTTACTTTATTCCATGTTATTTACACATTTCTACTTTGGTCTTTGCAAATAATGTTCCACTACCTCCCAACATGCGTTTAAATGGGTGCAGAACAAGTTAGTCATAGACTTTGATTCTGAGATGAGCCGCACAGCTGTGATTCTATGCACAATGCACTGTGTACACTGCTCACCTCATACTACATGTACATGCCCACTGACTTTGGCACAGCGTACCAACTAACCACGCATGCACTGTGCACAGCTAGCCCATACCCTCCCGATCCCGTGCTGTGGCCACGGATGTGTTTCATTTCAGCCCGCCCTGCCGAACGACCATTTGCATTTGCCATGTAACAGCACAAATTACTCCCTCCTTGACAACTTACCCGTCTCCGACGACAACACACTTGATAGCCTGCATCTTGGAATGAGTGTCTAGCTACCGATTCGTTCAAATTAATGATGAGTTTTCACCCTGATCTCGCATTGACTTGGCTATTTGAAGGCAAAGCTCCTACCGCGATCGGGTGTAACTACTGGATCGTATGCGGAAGTGATTCGACCAGTATATCTAGCATGGGTGCCGTGCTAAAAATAAACTCGCCTGTAACCCGGAAACAATCGTATCCATAGGCGTAGCGTATGCTATGCTGGTAAGCCAGCGATCTGGCTAACCGCCCTGACCGCGGGAGTCATAGGGCGGCAATATTTTGCAGTGATAGTTCACAAACATTACCAGTCAAACCAAAATAACACATATTTCAACACACATTTTGCCATTCAATCGCAATATGATATCAACAAGGGAAGATCATTTATTAGTAGATAAAAGTAAAATGTATAAATAGCACTCAAAGTGGACAGATCAGTGACAAATAGGCCTTGTATATTATTTCTAAAATCAACGACGGGGTATAGGCCCAATGTGTACTGTTTACTGCAAAAATGCTTTAACACATGAAACTTTTACAGCTGTTAAAAATATTGCTCTTAAAAAACATGTAGCGTCAATTCGAAACTATTTTTTGGTGTACGGCCGTTTAATACAAATTAAATAGGCCTCGATCGCATGTGATACATACTATTTCAATTACGACCATGCATGATTTAAAAAAGTTATTTATCCTCGTACCCAGGGCAAATATCACATTTTATGAACAATTTATGAATTCCCCAACAACTTTCAGTTGAGTTCTATTATTTTGTTTCTTTAAAGAACAGACCTGCAACAACGTAGGCCTGGGCGTATAGCGTGCACTTCCAGTAATTAGATATAGCTAAAATAATATGTGACATATGCGCCTTAATTATATCTTTCTTCAAAATGTTATCCTCTTATCTTCACTTATCCCTTAGAAGGTTTCTCTTTCATAAAGTTGTCCTAATATTTGACAAGGTACAGCTCGGAGTGGTCTTCATTCGATCGAACTGTTACTGCTGCCTTACGGTTAAGCATGCTCCTTTTCTTTTACTATTTTGCAACCCCTACACAGTTTTTTTTTTTTTAAAGTATATTTGTCTTACTTTATATCATCACGTTCGTTAATAATGAGGGCCTTTCCCCACTGGTTTAGATATTGCACAACAACAAATGATCTACATAAAACTGTTTTAAGCGATTGCCAATATTTGCTTTTTGCGCCCGCATGCCTTTATCATTCACAATACTCACTGTCTGCGCGGCCGTCGGTATATATGCAGCTTCACATACAAACAATTGAGGAAATCATGATGTGATTGAATTGATTTAGGACGTTGAATACTGATACGCAACGAAAGTCTTTAATTGGAAGAAAGTGAAACATAAAGAGGGGAAGGGGAGGGGAGGAGAATATACGGAGTGGAGTCTGATGATAATGTTGATGATGATAACATAAAACAGACGAGGAAAAGAATGACGCAGAACGGTTGAAGAATCGCTGGAGGAGGAAGTAAAGGAGGAATAGAAAAAGGAAAAATGGAAGTGGGAGGCGTTAAAAGAAGGGAATTAGAATCTCTGCGGGAATTGTGAGTGGAAGCCTTGAGTGGAGGAAGATAAGTGTAAAAGTAAAACTGCTAAGACACTTTCGAGCCTCGACCATGTCCATTAGGATAAGGGAGCTACCAGACGCGGTAAGACAGGTGGAAGTGATGGAAGAGATGGCAGCTGGAAAACAGATTTAACAGGACTTTCGAGAAGAACAGAAAAATGAAATAAAGGAAACAGAAAACAAGGAACATAACGAAAACAATAAGAAAGGATGGGAAAGCAGAGGAAACTGAAACTGCAATTGGTTAAAAAGAAAAAGTCGCATGGATTTTTAGTAGTTATTTTCAAGATTTGCTTTTCCCAATGGTAAGTTCATTTTTATATGCCGCCCTATTTAATTTAAATCATTCCCTGTTTTGTTTAATTTGGTAACAAGTCTCGTTCGATTGTATTCGGTATAACACAAAGCCTTCGTTTACTTCAATGGCATAGCATAAGGAAATCCGTCTCCGGCCGAGTTTCGAATGGGCTACCCTGTCTTTAAAAGCGATCTTAGAACCACTTTTTTTTTTTTTTTTTTTTAGATAGGCCACATTTTAAGGAACTACCTTTTAGGGGATTAAACACGCCCGAGAAGACTTTACGTACTGTAAATCGTTCGAACAGAACCGGCGTATAGTAGAGATTCTGACAAACTCCGCAGTTGTGTTGAATTAACTTCATCCATTCATTCATTAATTCATACATTATCTTTATTATCCTCAACGAAAATTCACTTTGTTGGTATTACAAATATATTTTAGTATACATACATTATTTACATAAATTATACTGCACAATACAAATTCAATTAAGAGAGTATAAACATTATACATAAAGACATAACATAAAGGACGAACATTACGAATACATGTACCTTGGTAAATAATGTGTATTAACCAAATAATATCACAACGCACACTCTGCGATTATGCAATCGACAAAAGAAAAATATGTAACAAGTCGCAATCTAAATACAATACATGCAACGTTATATGGAACTTCCAAAATGGCATAGCTGCTCATTGAGTTGACATCTTTCGTTTGACCTTAATTTCCATGATACAAGCACGTGTATTTTCTGTGAACAATTATGACCAAGTTTGGGACAGAGGTGGACAATATTCCGGGACTCGCAATCATTTTGGAACCGTCATGTCGCCATCACGGCGGGCCACGGGCTGGTTAGATTTTGACGTTTACCATGCAGTGCAGGATGACAATTTGTAGATGATTCCTCCTCGTGATCTTATCAAACGAGAATGTGACTCGTGGTCACGATAAAACGACTCAGCTCTAGCTGCTCTGTGTGTTGTTCTCTGTATCTCTTCATTGAACGCACGGAGAGTGATATTCACACCGCTTTACAATATTTTTTCAGTCTCATATATGAACAGTCCCACTAGACCACGGCTCACCCCCGCTTTACAATATTAACTCCCATCCTGCAACCCCAGGACGAAAAACAGAAGAAACAGAGAAAAACTATTAGAATTTATACTGGTTGCTACTGGAAATGTTCTACTTTTTATTCATTCATTAATTTTATTAAGTTTTCCACAAACATAATATTTGAAACATACATCTGGAGATCAAAGCAATATTAAACAAAATTGATACTAGCATGTATACATAAAATGAAATATACAGATAATATAAAATAATGATCTTACATTCAAAATGTATAGAGTCAATCTACAGAATGTACATTTAATTCATCTGAAGTTATAAAAAAGTTATGTGGGGGAACCTACAGAAAAGCAGAAGCTTGTGAGGGTAAGTCCACAGAAAAGAAAATAGCATACTCACATGCACACGCGCCAACACACACACACAAACAAAAAACACTGGACGCACACAAGTGCGTGTAGTACTGGTACTGGTTTGAATACGGAAAGTGAAATGATTTCCAATAGAAACCATTAGAAAAATACTATATAATGCCAGTAGAAACCAGTGTATGAATCTCTACTGGATCGAGTAGAAGGCCAATATAGAATACCATGCAGTGAAATATCAGTAGAAACCAGTTCACGGTCTTAAATGGTTTCTTCTGGTTTCTATGGGAATATTGATTTTAGACCCCACATTTACTGATCATCTTATATGACCGAATTAGAAAGACGCGATTTTTTTTTATCTTATTGGTATAGATTAAATGGAATTTACGAGTGCAAAAATGCACAGGCGCCGCATGAAGAGTGGTATCGTTAAAGTCTATAGTGATTCAAAATCAAATTAGCATTAACTAATTTTTGTGCAATGACCGCCAGGCGATTATGTGATGAAAGATGAAAGGGTAGAAACAACCTCATAATCCTATTTATTGGCTGCGTTCTTCTTCAAGAAACACATAGAATCAAACAATGGTGTACAGGCTTACATGATTATTACCTCCATTCTTTACACATCAATCAAAATGATTGTGAACGTTACGTTTGCTTTGTGATTTGTCCCACGAAGGTCCGACTTATAAAAAGCTGCGGTTGATTTAAATCCATATCGCAAGTCCAAAGCCCTATCTCTATCAATCACAAATCAAGTTGCGATCAACATCGCAACTCTATAAGTGTCCGTATCATGCTCATCTCTCTATTGCCCACCTTTCTATCTCTCTCTCTATCACTCCCATACGCCCCCTCCCCTTCCCTTCATTTCCTTCCTTATTGAAGCCATTTTGTTGATGCGTTATTTGCGTACTCTGAGGTTAGAAAAAAATCCTCACTTGCCCATTTTTACTTATATGTATAACTTGAATAGAGATAACCGAGAGAACCCTCTTCGGCGCGATTTACTTAGATGGCGCCCTTCACAATTTATGCGAAAATTGCAAGTTGATCATTGGACAAGTCTGCGTTAAGTTGGGGCCGCCGCGAAGGGGTTCATGGGTTGAGATTGCGAGCGTGTGACGAAAATCACGTTGCTCACTCCGCCACCCCCCCCTGCCCCCAAACACAACAACAACAACAACAACACCAACAACAACAACAACAACAACAAGAAAAAAGAAAACTCTGCATTAGAAATACCACACAAATTAGCTCTTTAAAAAGGCAATGTAAACTATTATCACTTACTGATCGCATCTAAGTTCCTAATCGAGCAAAAGTGTTTTTTTTTTGTTTTGTTATTGTTTTTTTTATTTCTCTGTCATTGATTGATGAATTAGTTCATGTATTCATTTGTTTTTATTTGTATTTATTTTGTTTGTGTTGTTGTGTTAAAAATGCGCATTGTATTGTTTTTTATTGTGCCAGTCTTGGTAGATCAGTTGTTTAACTGAAAGGGCTACCCTGTTGAAATAAAACGTTAATAAATAAATAAATGCTGTTTAAACGATTTACATAAAATCTTCTCGGACGTGTTTAATCCTCTTAACGTTAGTTCCTTAAAATGTATTTTAAAAAAAGGTTCATTAGTAAGATCGATTTTAGAGACAGGGTATAGCCCATTCGAAGAAGTCATGAAACTCGGCAGGATTTAAAAGTAATATCACAGTCGTATAGCTACATGAACCATTATCGAAAAGTTAAAATAAAACTCTCTTTGTTTTTGACACGCCCCGACCATAGTCGACAAACTCGATGATAATCGTATGGTCCCTATATAGCTGCATGGACAATTTTGGACGGCCCGTCCAGCAAAAACTCCTCGAAATCTAGCGACCACTGTAGTTATTTATTGATTAAGTCAGAAAAAAGAGAAAAGACGAAAATGAAGAGAAAGAGGGAGAAAGAGAGAGAGAGAGAGAGAGAGAGAGAGAGAGAGAGAGAGAGATAAAGGGGGGGGGGGGGGCGTACATATATGGGCTGGGAGTACTTGGTTATTACCATCGTTATGATCATATATCACCACCATTATTAACATAACGCAACTCGATACCATCATCATCATCATCATCATCATCCCGATTTCATCGTTCTATCATCCCTATGAGTCACCATCTTTATAATTGTACTTATTTGGTGTTTGTTCCATACTTAAAAGACACATCTAAAATATATAACGTTGAACCGAGTTTACATTTACATTTCAACTTATATACATTGTATAAGCATACATCCATTAGTTTGTTCGGACAGCTAATGCATTAACTATACTAGGTACGTAATAAATACCACATACGTACGTGATAATACTCCGTACGTACATGATGATACTACGCACGTACGTAATAATTCTTCGTACGTACGTAATTTTTTTTTTTCGTCGCAAAATATGTCCGGTGTGGGCCTGGCTTCGTAAGATACAGATCGATCTACCCCAAATTAGGGACGTGATGCATGCCGATCATGATGTCTTTAAACTCCTTCTTCCAATAAGCATCAAAATGCAAAATCGGTCTATCGCGATTACAGTGTAGGAACTTTCCTACGACACCCACTCCTGGCTCGAAATGACAAGCCATCTTTCTCATCCTTGCAGACTCTCGATGTATGTGATCCGCCCATATAGCTTTGTAGCTCTGGAATAATGGATCCGCGGAACTGACCTAGTATGGGTCAGTGGATCCGCCGCCCAGGCCAGGCGCGCGAGGCTACGATCACATGATTGCCCACAATACAAGCGTCACGTGACCAATCATCATCTCTTGTTGTTTTCATGTGTGGCGCCGCGTTGATGCTGGAAACTTGCTGAGCTAGCTGAGCTTGAGTTGGGAATTTGGAATTCAGATACTCTATTGAATGTACATGTAGGTATAGTTTTTGTTATATACGACGTGATCTTGATAGAAGCTTGATGAGGTAAAGCCTGCGTCTGCACACTCTTATTCAATCTGGGTGAATAAAAACTGTAAGTGTAAGCGTGCAGGCGTATAGGCGTATGTCATTTTGTTCTCAGACTCTCAGTCTCAGAGTCAAACTCAAAGCCACAGAGGTGTGGGCCGTGGCCGGCTGTGGGCATTACACATCAAGGGGCCAGGCCAAAAGATCAACTGCCTTTATTCTTGTGGGAAAGAGCTTTCACGCACATCAAAACAAGCTTCTGCTTTTCTGTAGGTTTCCCCCACATAACATATCATGTGACCTGTTTACTTCTGAGATGAATTAAATGTACATTCTGTAGATTAATTTATATATATTCTGCATGTAAGATCGCTATTTTATATTATTATCTATATACTTCATTGTATACATTATTAACGAGTATTAATTTTATTTATATTGCTTCGATCTCCAGATGTATGTTACAAATATTATTTTGTGGGAAACTCAATTTTTTGAATGAATAAAAAACAAACATTTTGAATAAGATAATAAACTTGAATAAGGTCTCCTGATCTCAGTCTAGAGCTTAGAGGTGCAGATCCTTATCCTGTACTAGCTAGAGTCCACACTCTAGATTTACTAGTGTTGATTTCCGTCTTGATCTTTTTCTCTCAGGAGTCTCAACTGTATACGAGTAGCGTATTGAGTGAACAAACACCTGTCGCGTCAAGATGCAGAGGGGACCCATTCTAGTTCTCTTGGCATGCCTTGCATTGCCACTTCTTTGCCAGTGCCAGTATCAACCCAACTGGGACTCCATCGACTCCAGACCTCTCCCTGATTGGTAATTATTTTCATTAAAAATAACCTTGTTAGAACATCATTAGAAATCATTTGATAAAATAAAAGCAGAGAGTGTGTGTATGTGTAGGAGAGAAAGGGACAGATGGGGTGAGAATGAAAATAGTGAAATGGAAAGAGATGGAAAGCAAGTTGAAGAACCAGGGAGGTGTTTCCTAGCTCCCTGGAAGAACATTAATTGTTTTTGCCTTTCTCCAGACTGTCCCCTAGCCCCTGAGATTATGAAGCTTTCCATTTTGATGTTTATTTTGCCCCCCGAAAAGTAAAAAGTATAAGATATTGAACTTGGATTTCGGAAATGCTTATTAATTAATTGCATTGGGAATCGTTGAAATTATTATCCGGTGGTAGAAAACACTCCATAGGATAAGTAGAATGTTGGTGTTTACTTTGTTAAGAAAGTAAGCTATATAGTTATGAAAAGAATATAATATTGAATCCTGAAACCTGTCAACAGTGTATACCAGAGAGAGAAATGATATATAAAACAAGCATTCCTCCTTTACAGGTATGATGAGGCCAAGTTTGGGATCTTCATGCACTGGGGAGTGTACTCCGTGCCCAGCTTCTCAAGTGAGTGGTTCTGGCACTCGTGGCAGGGAAGCTCACCAAGCCCTTCCGTGGTTGACTTCATGAAGAAGAACTACCGGCCAGGCTTCACCTACCCAGACTTTGGACCGCAGTTCACTGCAGAGTTCTTTGACCCCAACCAGTGGGCGGAGATTCTGCAAGCCTCGGGAGCAAAGTGAGTACCTGGTGCATGTATTCTAATCTCATTTTATCTGTACCATAACTATTTTCTGGTCAAAGTGGAGGTTGCAATCTTGTAACATGTTTTTTTCTCAGGAGCGCTGAACCAATTTGATTGGCCTACATATGACTCAGATATAGAGGGACTGCTGACAAGATAAAAAAAAAATACCTCTTCGTGTTTGAAGTGTCACACTTGCACCATGAAGACCCCCAAAGTACAAATAATTACTTTTGTAGGTTATTATTGTTATTATTATTCTTTTTTGTTCACATTTGATATGAACTTATAATTTTGATATATGGAAACCATATTTGAAAATTGTACATGAATTTTTTGAGCATGAGATTGTTTTGATTAAAGATGTAAAATTTTTTGGAAACCAGGCTATCCTGACACTGCATAATGTTTGCATGGTACTGGTAATCAACATCACTACAGTAAGCAATTATGCAACCTTTACTTTCTTATTGCAATCCACTCAGATATGTTGTCCTGACGAGCAAGCATCACGAGGGATTCACAAACTGGCGTTCCAATGCCTCCTGGAACTGGAATGCTATGGATGTTGGGCCGAAGAGGAACATTATCGGTAACTCAGAAAAACAAAACCAATCTTTGCTCTTCTAATATATGTTGTCAATATTGATATAAAAAATCCTGAATCAAGTAATCAAATAACTTGAATCATTGGGTTGAATTAAGAAGGATGAATAAAATGCACATTGCCATTGAAGACACGATTCACCCCAGATCCTCCCCCCCCCCCCAAAAAAAAAAAAAAAAAAAAAAAAAATCAATCTACAAGCATGTGCACAAACCATGCATGAAAATGGATTGCATTTCTATATTTTAGCCATGCAAGATTGGACTTTCAATCTATTTTTTGCCACCTTTAAGTTCACAGATGGAAGTCAGGTCACAAAATTACTAGCCAATAACTTGGCTTAACCCTGGCAATATTCTCACATCCTGCTAGACTACAGACAGTGGTTGTGTTATTTGATACATCTATCCATCTTGATTCTAATAGATCGTTACGTTCAAGGTTAGACACCATTCAATGACTGTGGGTTAGTTTTGCACAGTTCCAACCCTGATAATTTGCTGTAGTGTGACAAACAACACGCATACACTGTATATGCAAAGAACTTGAATGAAAACACAAAGGTACAATCATTGCTCGCATCCTGGATAGTCGTACTATAACTCAGGATGGTGATTTTATGCTGAATAATATGTCTACTTGCAGGTGACTTGGCAGCCGCTGTGCGGGCAAACACAAACATCCACTTTGGCCTGTACTACTCCCTCTTTGAGTGGTTCCACCCCCTGTATCTGAAGGACAAGGCCAATGGCTTCCAGACAACACTGTACAGAGATGTGAGTGCTCACCAGTCTTCATTATACCTGTAGAGAGTCAGACATGTTCTACTTCTCGGGAGTACTAGATAATGATTATGTCAGTACTAGCAATCAACAAAAAATTGATATATTGTTTTGTTTTGGATATATTTCCAAATTAGATTAGCCAGGCAATATTACAAACATGTAGATATTGATGTATGATTTATTTTCTCTCTTGCCAATTTGCAGCAAGTAGCCATGTTGCAGATGAAGGATATCGTAAACTCATTCCAGTCAGAGTTGCTTTGGCCTGAGTTAAGAGAGAAGCATCAAGCAAATATTACATACATGTAGATATGGATACATGTTTTGTTCTTGGTGTTGCCAATTTGCAGCAAGTTGCCATGCCACAGATGAAGGACATTGTGAACTTGTTCCAGCCAGAGGTGTTCTGGTCTGACGGACCTGATGGCCCAGACTGGTACTGGAACAGCACCAACTTTCTGGCCTGGCTGTACAATGAAAGGTAGGAGTTCCTTTGTCCATGTACAAGGAAGAGCTACGTATCACGCAAATAGAAATCTGTTGTCATTACAGAGCTGAAAATGAGAGCTGCAGATCAGGCAACCTTCGGTTAAGTCAGACAAGAAAAAAAGAAGAAGATAAAAAGCAGAATAACAAAACTTGAAATAATGCTGTGCTTTTGGTGCTGACCATGCCTCACTATGCATCGTGTACTTTATCAATTTGCAAAGTAGAAACGTGTTTTTTGTGTGTGATCTTTTACAGTCCAGTTGCGAAGACCGTGGTGGTGAATGACCGCTGGTGCGAAACCGGCTGCAAATGCAAACATGGGGGTTACTACACGTGCCATGACAACTTTGACCCAGGTTAGTCTGGTATTATGACCCAGGGGGATGTTTCACCAAGCTGTTCGTAAGCTACGAGCGACTTTATGCACAACTGGTTACCCTTTCTGGTGCTAAAGGAGATACCCCAATTTGTTCCTGTTTAAACAAAGTGGGAGTTAATTTCCAACAACCCTAATCAAATTTTACAAATCATCAACTTTGTATTCAGACACTTGTTAACAACAAGAAGTTTAATTAATAATGATCGGTTTACAGCTTTAGCTGATGGGAATCAAAATTATTGAGAATCTAAGTTAGCACAAGTAAGGGTCACCAGGCATGCGTAAATATGTTAGTAGCTTAAGATCAGCTTGGTGAAACCACTCCCAGGTTTAGTCAGTTCAGTATGATGAACAGTTGGTTAGTCAGTAAGTATGAGCCACGTTATTCAGTGACTATAACCTAGGCTTAGTCAGTTATCATGACCCAGGTTAATCAGTTGGTATGAGGTTTATTTTTAGAGGCAACCAAAATAAAGTAAGTAGTTTGAGTGCTGATGGAATTATGGAAAAATTAATGACCCAAGATACTCTAGTTACTAGGCCTTGAGGTGCATAGACACAACTGACTCTGTTGACAGCTATGTCTGGTAACGCAGACTATTCCCTCATTCAATTCAATACAGGTATGTGTTTTAAAACATATTTCTGAGGATGTATCATCCACAGGTAAAAGGATGATGCACATTTTTTTTTTGAGAAAATGCATATTTTCTAAAAAAAAAAAAAAAAACATATGGGAGAGCACCTCACACGTGACTTCACAAAATCAAAACTTTATATAAGATCATAACTTTCTCATCCTTTGACAGATTTACATCGAACCCTTGCTAACATATTTCTTTCATGTGTCTGCTTGTATTGAAACAAACATAATTTCAGGGTGAGGTATCCCTTTAATGTGGTTTCTGGGGTCTCTCTGCTACTTAGGAGTGCTGCAAAATCACAAGTGGGAGAACTGCATGACAGTTGACCTGAATTCCTGGGGCTATGTGCGCACCACGCAACTCAACCGCATCCAGACCATAGAGGGCCTCCTCACAAAGCTGGCCAGGACCATCAGGTACGTACCTGGTCCTTGACTCTTTGAATGACACATATCCTCTACTTAATCCATCCCCAAGCTGTGGGGGTAAACTTCTCATCGTATTTTGACAATCCCTAATCCTAATACTATTTTTGCAATATCCCTTTCGTTCTCTTATACCTCTAATTTTTTGTAATGCTTTATCACTTGGCTGCAATCTTCATTACATGATATGAAGTTGTGGATGTTACTGTCGATTTTATTGTGTTAGTCCTATCCATTGAATTTGATAAATATGTAGATATGTTTTGTATTGATCTATCATTGTTGTTATATTTTTAATGTATTTTATAGACAGAGCCCTCAGTGACAGCAGTTTTATAACAGAAGAGGACCTCCTGCTTAAAGAAAACTGGAAATAAATAAATAAATAAATAATCCCTGTCCTAGCTGTGGGGTAACCTCCTCCTCCTACTCATAAGGGGTGTCTTCATTAGCTTGGTGTGGGCGAAATAGTGAGCTTGTTCTGATCGGGTTAGCTAGCCAGATCACAAAATAGCTAGCTTTTTGCGTCTTCATTAGCCAGATCAGGCAAAATAGCTTGCTATTTGGTCGAGAAAATTTCCCAAGAAATCTTGGGCTATATGGAGCTAGCTAGGTTTTTATATGTGCGTGAATGCGAGCTCACAACCGAAGCCATGCGGTTGTGGCCTATTCCTGTTGCACACTGGTGGTATGTGCGAAACTCAGGATAATTTATGCACCCCTAGTTTCGAGCTTATGAAGACGTGACTCAGGCTACTTCCCCGGATCAGCAAACTAGCTCGCTATTTCGTCTGATCAGACTAATCCTAATCCATGTCCTCTACTTAATCCCTCTCCTAGCTGTGGGGGTAATCTCCTGCTCAACGTGGGCCCCACCCATGATGGGCGGATCGTTCCTATCTTTGAGGAGAGGCTGAGACAGATGGGGGCGTGGCTCAAGGTCAATGGAGAGGGCGTGTACTCCTCCAAACCCTGGAGACGACAGAACGACACCGTCAACCCAGATGTGTGGTGAGTGATTTATTCAACACCATTGACATCTTCACAATGATAAACACTTGTACTTCTATGCCAACCTGCATATATTTGGCTCAGATAAGAACAGGTAAAGCACTTGTTTAAGAGGTCTCTCTCTACCCCCTCCCCCCCTTCCTCCCCATACTCATCCTAGGTACACCATGAAGAAATCCCCCGCAGCTGTGTACGCCTTCCTGCTGAAGTGGCCAGCCAACAACACGGTCTACCTGGCTGACCCTGTCCCCACTGCCTCCACCAACATCACTATGTTGGGCCTGAACAACACACCAATCAAGTGGGCTAAGGACCCAAGCAAGCCAGGGATCGTGGTAACGCTCCCATTCCTCAACCCTGCAACCATGCCCTGTGAGTGGGCTTGGGTTCTCAAGCTTGTTGGTATAAATTGATTTAACCATTTCTTTACCTGAGGCCTACAACTGTGAGCATCATGTAAAATTTGAAAGCATTTGCTCTTGGTTGGAACTAAAGTAGCCTGGGTTCCAGGCTGTTGGGAATTTTAAAACCAAACTTTTCAATAAAGGGGTCTGGCTGCAGTAGACTAATCATTCTTATTCTCTTCTCCTGCTCAGATGGACTGAGAAGAAAGGGGAAGAGAGAGTGACTAGTCTTAGAGTACCAGACTCTATTGTAGGTTTTTATATTAAATGTCCAACAGCCTGGAATTCAGGCTAAAGGGGATTGAAACACTCAAATCAATTTGATTTGAATAGAAGGAGGGGTTTAAAAACAAATCTGGCAAATTATAAGATCGCTTTTTACATAGCATATTTAGTGATTGCTCATAGTCAATCTGTTATAGCCAATATATTCAAATCAAGTTTGATTGCATTGGTAATGAGTTAGACATTAATTTTGGACATAGAAAATGCTCAAATGTGTCTCCTCTCATTAGACTTAGATGGGCATTAAGGTTTAGTTTGAAAATTATATCACTTTTAAAAAACTGTTCATAGATGCTTAGATGAAAAAAAGTACCAGATGCATGCTAGGATAAATTATCCTAGTGACATGTGATTCATCTTTGGAACACTATTCAACACTTACAGACAGGTGTGTTGTGCTGGTAGTAATGGTTGCATCGCAATTCAAAGAGAAAATATGATCTGGTGGTGCATATGTTTTAAATTTTTTTAATGCTCAGGTACTAAACCAATTTTACCTCTGTCTTTATTTTTATCATTTGCTTGTATTGCAGGTCTCTTTCTATATAGCTTGCATACCAGTATCTTGTCAAAAAATTGACATTTGTTGATGTGTGTAATGCAACTATGAATCTATGAGTGTAATGATCTGCCAGTCTGTAAAGCCAAGTTTAAAGTGATTGAAATAATTTTTTAAGTACTAACATATGTTTGTTAGCAGTGTAACTGTAAGCAATATATTTCTGACGGCTGAAATAATTAAGAAATGTGAGTCTATATGTCTCTACATCTCATTGTTGATATTGTATTTGAGGCCCAGCCTGAAAGCACATTCTTGCAATGAAAACAAAGTATATATTAAGCTTAGATCCTGTGCCATGTCTTTCTCAATGAGATTATATGATGTGATAACAACTCAGCGTAGACAATTCAGCTCTTTTCGAGTATGTTTTGTATGGGTTTATATTTTTCGTAAACTTTTGTACTGTGCTATCTTTGTAATTTTTTACACATCATTTTCATGTTTTGATACATTGCATAAAATAATAACATGTCTTTTTCTCTATATCCAACAAAGAAAAGAACTCTCAAGGTGTAGTTACGAAGTCAATTGTGTCTTCAAGTTCTGTATTGTAAGATTTATGCTGATATGTATACATTGTACAAGGCATCCTGTAAGCTATGTAAGATCTCAATGATTTACTTCCTTCCTCTTTCCATCTGTCTCTTTCTATTCAAGTTTTCTGAGCTCTCTCAACATTTTGGGAGCACTCAAGACATCTTTGTTTGTCCAAAGGACTTTCCCAATATCCTAATCACTTCTTATCTACATGTACATGTATTACAAGTGCATTTCTCTCCTCTATCTCATATGGGGTCATAGATAGACACCATTTTCAAATTTTCTTAGTCTGGAATGCCAAGGCAATGCCCTGTCCGTTTAGAAACAAAACTCATAATATTTTTATGTTGTTTCTTTTACATACATGTTCATCAAAAGGGAAATTCAATAAAAGTTATAATCCTTTTTTCTCATGTCAAGGTAAGATATTTTAACAAACATGCTACAGCAATAAACACAAGGCTGAACAAACCATCCCATTCCTTTCTTTGTTTAATGGGTACATGTATTATGCATTCTTTTCTCCTGTTTTTTTTTCTTGACTGTCTCTTTCGTTCAAAATGAAATATTGTAAGGTAAAGAAAACTGTCTACTATGTATGGGAAATAAAGGAATAAATGTTTCAAAGCTCAAAACACGTTTTCTTTCTTGTGTTACGCTGTACTAAGTCATGCAAATATGGGAATATCTTGTTCAGTGAGCATGAATTATATGAATTTTCCTTATAATTCCTTCTGCACCATACAAAGTCTTTATGAATTCTGTGTGTATCACTCAAGCAAACATATAGAGCTGGTGGTGGAAGAGTTAAGTTTGAACATGATTGATAAATACTGGTTGTAGTGGATTCTGGGTACTTCTCCATCCACGCTATCTTGTTTGTTGTGTAATGTAGTACTTACTTGGTGTAGTTTTTGAAGTTTTTGAAGGTATGACACCCAATAGAAAGATCGAGGAGGTGGGGTAAGAGGAAGGAGGAGAAAAGGTAGGGAACTACAGTATATAGAAGAAAGGGAGCATGCAAAGGAAGTTGGAGGGAAGCAGGATAGGGGGAAGAGAGGAGAGGAAGGAGTGGGAGGGAGGAGAGGTGAATGGAGATAGGGAGGAGAGAGAGAGAGAGAGAGAGAGAGAGAGAGAGAGAGAGAGAGAGAGAGGGAGGGAGGGGGAGAGGTGAGAGAAAAGGGACGATTAGAGAAGGGGTGGGAGAGGAGAGGGAGATGGAGACGAGACAGAGGGAGGATGAGGGAGGAAACGAGAGGAAGGAGTGGGAGAGGAGACAAAGGGAGGAGAGAGAGGGAGGGGATGAAAGGGTGAAGTGGGAGGAAAAGAGGAAGGAGTGGGAGAAGAGAGAGAGGGAGGAGAGGAGACAGATGGATCGAGGAGGAGAGGAGACGGAGGGAGGAAGAGAGGCCATGAGACATGAGAGAGATGGAGGAGGAAGAGAGGAGAGAGAGCTAGGGAGGAAGAAGAGAGGAGAGAGAGGGAGGAGGATGAGAGGGAGGAGGAGAGGAAAGGAGATGACAGAGAGATATCTATATTATATATATATATATATATAGAGAGAGAGAGAGAGAGAGAGAGAGAGAGAGAGAGAGAGAGAGAGAGAGAGAGAGAGGAGGGGAGGAGGAGATGGTAGAGGGAGGAGAGGAGAGAGAGAGAGAGAGAGGAGAGGAGAGGAGAGAGAGAGAGAGAGAGAGAGAGAGAGAGAGAGAGAGAGAGAGAGAGAGAGAGAGAGAGAGAGAGAGCTAGGAGAGGAAAGGGTGGGAGGGAAGAGAAAGCCTAGGATAGCTAGCATTTTCTCCTTATTCAACCTGTTCAATGCATTTTTGTAACAGCAACATCGTCAGTAGGAGGCCTATATCATCCTCATTTTTGGCGGCAAGCCTTAAGTGGTTTTTTTTCTGTCAAGTGCATGCAAAAGAAAATATTATGTTTTAGTATTGTCCCAATTATTAACTTCTACGATTAACAAGAGCTTGCATTATAGTGTGATAGAAAGTATTTAGCTTTTAATTTTGATAAGTAGGCCTATATACCGCAGGCCTTATATGAATGTATCTGTTGAAGTGAAGATCTTGCAAAAAGTTAGGAGAGCGAGGTTTCGATTCTCGGACCTCTGGGTTATGGGCCCAGCAAGCTTCCGCTGCGCCACTCTGCTTCTTACCCAGGTCGAAATTCCCATAGAAACCAGTAGAAACCAGTAGAGACCGTCTACTGGTTTCTACTGGTCCAGTAGAGTCTACTGGTCTGAAGAGGAACTACGAAATCAAACCAGTAGAAACCAGTAGAAACCAGTAGAGTCTAATGTGTTGAAGACCAGTAGAAACCAATAGAAACCAGTAGAAACCAGTGAGATCTAATGGTTTGAGAAGGAGTGTGAAAAAAACAAAGTCAAACCAGTAGAAACCATTAGAGACCAGTGGATTCTAATGGTATTGAAGACCAGTAGAAACCATTAGAATCCACTGGTCTCTAATGGTTTCTACTGGTTTGATTTCGTTTTTTTTCACACTCCTTCTCAAACCACTAGAATACCATTAGAATCCACTGGTCTCTAATGGTTTCTACTGGTTTGACTTTGTATTTTCACACTCCTTCTCAACCATTAGATCTCACTGGTTTCTATTGGTTTCTACTGGTCTTCACTACCATTGGAATCCACTGGTCTCTAATATGGTTTCTACTGGTTTGACTTTGTTTTTTTTACACTCCTTTTCAAACCATTAGATCTCACTGGTTTCTATTGGTTTCTACTGGTCTTCAATACCATTTGAATCCACTGGTCTCTAATGGTTTCTACTGGTTTGACTTTGTTTTTTTCACACTAATAGAAACTAGTGAGATATAATGTTTTGAAAAGGAGTGTGAAAAATTCAAAGTCAAACCAGGAGAAACCATTAGAGACCAGTGAAACTTAATGGTTTGAAAAGGAGTGTGAAAAATACAGAGTCAAACCAGTAGAAACCATTAGAGACCAGTGAATTCTACAGGTGGAGACCAGTATAAACCAATAGAAACCAGTAAGACCTAATGGTTTGAAAAGGAGTGTCAAAAATTCAAAGTCAAACCAGTATAAACCAATAGAAACCAGTGAGATCTAATGGTGTGAAAAGGAGTGTGAAAAATACAAGTCAAACCAGTGGAAACCATTAGAGACCAGTGAATTCTACTGGTAATGGAGACCAGTAGAAACCAATAGAAACCAATAGAAATAGAGACGCTCATGAATATTCATGCATGTATTTACGTGTCCTAATTTTGTACTTTTAAATAGATAACCTCCACCTAACCAGATAAAAGGAATTTTACCAAGTAATGATTTCAAGTTTAAACATAAAATAGTGAATGTCACCTACTTAAGTGAAGACAATAATGATAACAACAACAAAAATGATCTTCTTAAATGTAAGTTAGAGTAACCAATATGTTATGAACCTTATAACCGTACTGCTATATATATGAAAGTCTGTGAAGGAAAGAGTAGGAATTAGGATAGGTATAGGATAGGATAGGAATAAATATAGGGTAGGATAGGATTAGGTTAAAACAATAAGAATATGCCATAATTCGGATTATCATATACTAAACTTAAATTGATATTTCATCAATATTTTTAATTTTGATTCCTATTGGTCTCCTGATGGCTCCAGTAGGTATTCTACGAGTTTCTACTGGTATTCTGATGGATCCAGGAGAAATTGCTACTGGTTTCTACTGGCGCTCTACTGGTATTTTTCTAATGGTTTCTACTGGAAATCATTTCACTTTCCATATTCAAACCAGCAGAAAAATTCCAGTAGAAACCAGTAGGAAGCTCTATTGGATCCAGTAGAGATTCCTACTGGTTTCTACTGGTCTTCTACTGGTCTTCTATTGGATCCAGTAGAGATTCCTACTGGTTTCTACTGGTATTCTACTGGCATTTTTCTAATGGTTTCTACTGGAAATCATTTCACTTTCCATATTCAAACCAGTAGAAAAATTCCAGTAGAAACCAGTAGGAAGCTCTATTGGATCCAGTAGAGATTCCTACTGGTTTCTACTGGTCTTCTATTGGATCCAGTAGAGATTCCTACTGGTTTCTACTGGTATTCTACTGGCATTTTTCTAATGGTTTCTACTGGAAATCATTTCACTTTCCATATTCAAACCAGTAGAAAATTTCCAGTAGAAACCAGTAGAGATTCTAATGGTTTTTCTCTACTGGTTTCTACTGGTTTTTCGTCCTGGGTAGACTTTTTATAGACTGCACACGAACATGCAAAAACAATCTGAAAACGCCATGCAACACGATTGCCTGAGATGAAGTCTTTATCGGAAATTAACCACCGCAGACCAGCACCGGCTTGCCCTATATAGCTGGTTTCCGTTTTCACTCACAATGAGTTCTTCAATGTCGAAGTTACCTAACAATCTCGAATCTTATCGGCCAAACTTTCATCTAAGGCAATCGTGGTTGCATGGCGTTTGCAGATTGTTTTTGCATGTTATTGTTGTTATGTAACATGTACATGTTATGTACGGCGTATACCCGTACGGCGCGGCCGCGACGAGAGCGCGACTTGTAACTTTGATTTTCGCGCATTGCTAGTGTGTCTTTTCAGCCGTTTCTTTATATGGATTTATTATTGGGTGTCTTTACAAAATTATATCGGTACGCCGGGCTCAAGCTACATAAAAAAAAATATAAAATACAAAATCAATATGCTGTCAATGAGATATTTTGTAGCTACAGATCGTGGAAGTTGTATAATTGCAAATGGCAATCGCACTATGAAAGGAAAAGATCCATGCCTGTAGACTACGTCTAAATAGCCTGCAGTGTAATATCATATTGTAAATCCATATCGAGACCTCTAACTTTTATATTCCCTCCCTTCCCCTCCTTCCAATTAAGTATCAACATGCACAATCATTTTTTAAATCACGAATGAAACATGTAGGCCTATGTTTCCTTCGACACCCACTCCAACCCTTACAAAAAAAATCTATGGTATTCCTATGGTACAGCTCTATGGTGAATGGTATTTCTATGATATATTATATGGTAGGATATATTTCTATGGTATACCACACAATAGCTGAATGGTGGAGTTCTATGGTCAATGGTATATCATTGATGCCGTCCTATGGTGTATGGTATTTCTATGATATGTTATATGGTAGACTGTTTTTCTATGGTATTTCTGTTGAATGGTATCCCTATGGTGAAGGATATTTCAGTGGTAGGTTTATGGTAGGTGATGCCTGTATGGTATCTTAATGGTGGTTAGTGACTCTATGGTGGCTCTTAGTGAATGGTAGATCTATGGTAGCTCTATGATGGCTGTATGGTGTATGATATTTCTCTGGTATGCTATATGGTAGAATATATTTCTATGGTATTTCTGTTGAATGGTATACCTGTGGTGGAAGATATTTCAATGGTAGCTCTATGGTGGATGATGCCTTTATGGTATTAAAATTGTCCTCTCCGCATCCGCGTAGACTAGACTTTCGAATCGCTCAGGCGAGGCTACGATCACATGATTGCCATAATACGACTGTCACGTGACCAAAGACAATTCTTCGTGTGTTTATGCGCTGTGCACTTGGGCTGGCGCGGTTTGATGTTGGAAACTTGCTCAGCTCGCTGAGCTTGAGTTGGGAATTTGGAATTCAGGTACTCGGAAGTAGGTACAGTTTTTCATCTACGACTTTGGCATTGCCTTTGCTCGAAGTTTGATTAGGTGCAGGCATAGAATGATCTGAATCTGAATTGTTGGGTCAGCAAAATGTCCGTTTTAATCATGACGATTGAAGACACATCCACGCTAACTTGGTTCTTTCCGGGTAAGGGCTACCTGGCCTTTAATAACCCCGGGACTGTTCCTGAGCGTCATGTGCGTAGTAATTGCCTTGATTCACCTTGATTTCCTTCTTCATGTTTTCTTTCATGTACAGGAATTCATTGGGAGGAGTATCATTCAACTAAAATATATCTGGACTGAAGTGTCGAGATGCAGAGGGGACCCATTCTAGTTCTCTTGGCATGCCTGGCATTGCCACTTCTTTGCCAGTGCCAGTATCAACCCAACTGGGACTCAATCGACTCCAGACCTCTCCCTGATTGGTAATTATTTTTTCTTTTTTTAATAATGTACAAAATGAACAAGTCATGCAGAGAGTATATGTGTGTGTGTGTGTGTGTGTGTGCAGGAGAGAAAGGGACAGATGGGATGAGAATGAAAACAGTGAAATAGAAATAAAAAGCAAGTTGAAGAACATTGTTTTTGCCCAGCAAGCATCTCAAAACAGTCCCCTGAGAATGTGATGTTTCTCTTTTGATGTTAATGTCGTAAAAAAAAGTATAAGGTATGATTAATGATTGAACTTGAATTTTAAAGATTCCCAGCAATTAATTAGCCTGTGTATTGATAAAATGATTAGTAGAAAACACTCCATATACTACATGTAGGATAGTATTTGTTAAGTGTTTACTCAATACTGTACCGGGATGGGAAGACAAACATGCAGTCTTCAAAAGGTGATCATGAACAATCTTCTTGCCATTGGTCTTAAATTCATGTATGTCCATTTTAGAAACTTGCTGAAAATCATTTGCCCTAAAATGATCCACATTTGGAGTAATTAGTTATTACATCACAAATCCTCAGAATATTTGGGCCAAACATTTGTGGATTTGAGAAAGTAAGTATGGTAATGATATTAATACAAGTTTGAATCCTGAAACAATGTTACCGGAGAGAGAAATGATATAAAACAAGCATTCCATCTCGCAGGTATGATGAGGCCAAGTTTGGGATCTTCATGCACTGGGGAGTGTACTCCGTGCCCAGCTTCTCAAGTGAGTGGTTTTGGTACCACTGGCAGGGAAAACCCCTTCCGTCCGTGGTTGACTTCATGAAGAAGAACTACCGGCCAGGTTTCACTTACCCAGACTTTGGACGGCAGTTCACCGCAGAGTTCTTTGACCCTAACCAATGGGCGGAGATTCTGCAAGCCTCAGGAGCAAAGTGAGTACCTGGTACACATGCATTCTTATCTTAATGTATCTGTACCATAACTATTTTCTAGTCAAGTCGAGGTTGAAATCTTGTATCATGTTTCTTTTTTCAAGATCAATAAAATTACCTCTTAGTGCTTAGAGAGTCACACTTGCCCATGAAGACCCAAAATATGAATAATTGCTTTTGTAAGTGAATTATTATTATGATTATTCTACTTTTTTGTTCACATTTTATATGAACTTCTTTGTTGGACAAACAAGTTTGATATTTTCACATATTTGAAAAATGTACATGAATTCTTTGAGTATGAGATACTTTTGATTAAAGATTAAAGACACTACATAATGAGTAAGGTATTTTACAGCTTGTACTTTCTCATTTCAATCCATTCAGGTATGTTGTCCTGACGAGCAAGCATCACGAGGGATTCACAAACTGGCCTTCTAATGCCTCCTGGAACTGGAATGCTATGGACGTTGGGCCGAAGAGGAACATTGTTGGTAAATTAAATCATGAAAACAACTCAATCGTTGCTCTTCTTATTTAGGTTGCCAATGTAAATACAAGAAAATTCTGAATCAAATAATTAAATAACTCAAGTCATTTGGTTGAATTAAAAGGGATGAATAAAATGCACATTACCATTGAAAACATCATTTACCTCAAACCAGTCTCCCATCAAAAAACAACCTACATGCATGTGCACAATCCATGCATGAAAAATTGATTAAAATTCTTTATTTCATCCATACATATTTTTGCTGTGCTCAAACAAGTAGAGTGGCCATTCATCTATTCTGGGTCACTTTTTAGTTCATAGGCCACAAAATTACCAGCCAATAATTTAAACTTCACCTTGGCAACATTCTCACATCCTGCTAGACTACAGACAGTGGTTGTATTATTTGATATCCATCTGGATTCAAATAAATCGTTACGTTCAAGGTCCGATGCCCCTCAGTAACTGTTAGTTAGTTAGCTTAGCACAGTTCCAACCTTAGCTAATTTGCTGAAGTATGACAGACTACACTTATATACAAAGAACTTGCATGAAAAGCACTAAGATACAGACATTGCTCACATACTGGATAGTCTAACCATACCTCTAGGTAATAATTTTATGCTGTATGTGTCTGTTTGCAGGTGACTTGGCAGCCGCTGTGCGGGCAAAAACAGACATCCACTTTGGCCTGTACTACTCCCTCTTTGAGTGGTTCCACCCCCTGTATCTGGAGGACAAGGCCAATGGCTTCCAGACAACACTGTACAGAGATGTGAGTGCTCACCAGTCTTCACTACAGACTCTCAGAGAAACAGACTTAAGTTTGAATACATGTTCTATTTCTTAGTAGTATTAAATACTGGTAATGTCAGTATTCAACAAGAGCTAAATAGTTTTTCTTTTGGAGATTTTTCCAAATTCAAGAAGTGTCAGTGAATCAATGCCACACCATATTGCATTTACAATGTATGTAGATCTCCAATTTACAGCAAGTCACAATGCTGCAGACAAATGGCATGGTGACCATGTTCATGTCAGAGGTATTCTGACTGAGATGAGAAAGAAAGGTCAAGTAATATTTGATATTTATATATAATTGATTTCTTGGTGTTGCCAATTTGCAGCAAGTTGCCATGCCACAGATGAAGGACATTGTGAACTTGTTCCAGCCAGAGGTGTTCTGGTCTGACGGACCTGATGGCCCAGACTGGTACTGGAACAGCACCAACTTTCTGGCCTGGCTCTACAACGAAAGGTAGGAGTTCTTTGACGATGTATGTGCAAGAGCTAGAGTATCATCCAAATAGCAATCTGTGGTCAATAGAGACAGGAAAATGAGAGCTGCAAATAGATCGAGACAAGTTTGAGTTAAATCAGACAAGATAAAAAAATTTGAGATAAAAAGCAGAATATTGGCCGGCCTCCATTATATGGCCATCGATTTTCCGACCGCCTCCGTTAACCTGTTGCGGACTGGCTGATTTGTAAAAAAAAATTGTTCATGTTTTTATCAGTTTTCAGTGCCAAACTCACTTCAGACAAAGACACATGCTACCATGATCATGCGAATACACTGTGGGACATTCTGTCAATCACTGCAATCGAGATTATAGAGATCAGTTACCTCCGGATTTATGACATGTTTCTCAGCAGCGTTATCATAGATACGTACAGCTGTTGAGTCAACACGTATTGAGTAGCGATGTCACAACACGGTAACATTCACGCTGGTCCAAATTTGTATCTGCCACTGTACCAACAACGCATTAGAATCTGTTCTAATCGGATCCATCGGGACAGCAAAAATATTTTGACAAACACATTTAACATAAATACATCCTCACCTTTCATCATCAGCATTATTTTACAGATAATTAAACTGTAGCAATAATTTGGAGGGTTTTTTGGACATCGATTTGATCAGTTAGCGATATTCGTCTATCCACCATGTTGGATTTGTGATATCGCGATATTGTTCTGTTACATCTTCAAACGTAGAGGGCAGCAACACATGGCCATTGGAATGTTTTCGACACAATCGTACCCCCGAGGGGTACGATCGAGTGTGATGGAGTCAAGTACAGTCTGATTGTCATGATTGTAGTGAAGTGAGATCGTGTTTTGTGGGTTTTTTGAGATTTTGGAGTAACTTCTGTTGCTGTTCTGAGTATTTTGAGGAAGAAAATCATAATGCTGTTTGATTGGTTATATGTAACTCATGTATTCCCCTACAATAACATAATAGAAAGTGCCTATTTTAACATATCTCTCTTATCCGGCTATATTGCTTTTCTGGACGGCTGCCTGTCCCGACGTGGCTGGATAATGGAGGCCAAACTTTAACAAAATCTGAAATAATGCTTTTATTTTGATGAGCATGCCTCACTATGCTTTGTGTATTTTATTGATTTGCAATTTAGTAGAAAAATGTGTTCTTTATGATCTTCTACAGTCCAGTTGCGAAGACAGTGGTGGTGAATGACCGCTGGTGTGACACCGGCTGCAAATGCAAACATGGGGGATACTACACGTGCCATGATAAATTTGACCCAGGTTAGTCCATTGTTATGACCCAGGTTTAGTCAGTTTACCATACTGTACACTTGGTTAATCAGTAAGTATGAGGTGTATTTTTAGAGGCATCTAAAAAGTAGTGAGTTGTTTATGAGAAAGCACCTTGCACATGACGTCACAAAATCAAACTTTTCAAAGATCATAACTTTCTTATCCTTTGACAGATTTTTATCAAACCTTCACTAACATGTTTCTTTCATGTGTCTGCTTGTATTGAAACAAACATAATTTCCGGGTGAGCTATCCCTGTAATGTGGTTTCTGTGGTCTCTCTGGTTATTAGGAGTCCTGCAAAATCACAAGTGGGAGAACTGCATGACGGTGGACTTGACTTCCTGGGGCTATGTGCGCACAACGCAACTCAAAGGCATCTTCACCATAGAGGGCCTCCTCACAAAGCTGGCCAGGACCATCAGGTACGTACCTGGTCATTGACTCTTTGAATGACACATGGGTTTTGTCACGTGTCTTCTACTTAATCCCTCTCCTCCCTGAACTTCCTCTTTTCCCCTGTATTTGGACCAATCATAGCCCTAATCCCAATCCATATCCTCTATTTAATCCCTGTCCTAGCTGTGAGGGTAACCTTCTCCTCCTCCTCCTCCTGCTCCTGCTCCTCCTCCTCCTGCTCCTGCTCCTCCTCCTCCTCCTCCTCCTCCTCCTCCTCCTCCTCCTCCTCCTCCTCATACTTTGACTGTGAGTAGCCCTAATCCTAATCCATGTCCTCTACTTAATCCCTCTCCTAGCTGTGGGGGTAATCTCCTGCTCAACGTGGGCCCCACACATGATGGGCGGATAGTCCCTATCTTTGAGGAGAGGCTGAGACAGATGGGGGCATGGCTCAAGGTCAACGGAGAGGGCGTGTACTCCTCCAAACCATGGAGACAACAGAATGACACCGTCAACCCTGATGTGTGGTGAGTACTTTAATCAACACCATTGAAATCAACCCAACGATAAACACTTGTACTTCTATGTCTGTATTGACAGGTTTCATCAGACGGAATGTTATGTCAAGGAATGTGGGTGTCTGGGATGTGCTCCTTTGCAGAGTAATCAAATTGGTGCTGACATGAACAAAGCACAAGTAAAAAGGTTCTCAGGTCTCAGTGGCTGTACAGCTTCCTAGAAGGTGTCTGCCACAGCAGAAATCATGATTTCATTAGGGAGCGCATTCCATACCATGACAGTCTGTGGGAAGAATGATTATATATATGCATACTTGTGTTTACAGAGAGAACATTAACTCATTGTTCATGGTTAGATGTTCAGGCTTTGTGAACCCTGGACCAGCTAGGATGGCAAAGTTTGTCATGGAACTGCAGTAACCAAAGGGTTGTTGCTTAATTATGTCCTTCAAGGTATTAGAAGTTTGTTCATGGTCTGTTGTCTATTATCTGCACAGAAGATTGTATGGGAGTCATGCTGCTTAGTATATGAGTGCAAAGAAACAGCCTTCATGTATCGGGCTCAGTAAAGAATGGGTAAAGCACTTGTTTAAGAGGTCTCTCTACCCCCCTCTCCCTCCCCATACTCATCCTAGGTACACCATGAAGAAGTCCCCCGCAGCTGTGTACGCCTTCCTGCTGAAGTGGCCAGCCAACAACACGGTCTACCTGGCTGACCCTGTCCCCACTGCCTCCACTAACATCACCATGTTGGGCCTGAACAACACACCAATCAAGTGGGCTAAGGACCCGACCAGGTCAGGGATCGTGGTAACGCTCCCATTCCTCAACCCTGCCACAATGCCCTGTGACTGGGCTTGGGTGCTCAAGCTTGTTGGTATAAATTGAATTAACCATCTCTTTACCTGAGGCCTACAACTGTGAGCATCATGTAAAGTGTGAAAGCATTTGTTCTTGGTGGGAACTAAAGTAGCCTGGGTTCCAGGCTGTCAGGAATTTTAAAACCAAACTTTTCAATAAAGGGGTCTGGCTGCAGTAGACTAATCATTCTTATTCTCTTCTCCTGCTCAGATGGACTGAGAAAAGAAGAGAATAGAGAGTGACTAGTCTTAGAGTTCCAGACTCTATTGTAGGTTTTATTTTAAATATCCAACAGCCTGGAAGCCAGGCTAGGACTAGGCTAACGGGGATTGAAACACTGATATCAATTTGATTTGAATAGAAGGAGGGATTAAAAAAAAAGAAGCAGGCAAATTGTAAGATCGCTTTTTACATAGCATTTTTAGTGATTGGTCATAGTCAATCTGTTATAGCCAATATATTCAAATCAAGTTTGATTGCATTGATAATGAGTTAGACATTAATTTTGGACATAGAAAATGCTCAAATATGTCTCCTCTCATTAGAATTAGATGGGCATTAGGGTTAAGTTTGAAAATTGTATCACTTTTAAAAAGCTGTACATAGATCCTTAGATGAAAAAAGTACCAGATGCATGGTAGGATAAATTATCCTAGTGACATGTGATTCATCTTTGGAACACTAGTCAACACCTACAGACAGGTGTGTCGTGCTGGTAGTCATGGTTGCATCACAATTCCAAGAGAAAATACAATCTGGGTGTATAGATGTTTTAAATGTTTGTAATGCTCAGGTGGAGGTACTAGACTAATTTTACCTCTGTCTTTATTTTTGTTATTTGCTTGTATTGCAGGTCTCTTTCTATATAGCTTGCATACCGGTATCTTGTCAAAGAAATTAACATTTGTTGATGTGTGTAATGCAACTATGAATCTATGAGTGTAATGCTCTGCCAGTCTACAAAGCCAAGTCTAAAGTGCCTAATTTTAACAGTACTAACATATACGTTTGTTAGCAGTTTAACTGTAAGCAATATATTTCTGTCGGCTGAAATAATTAAGAAATGTGAGTCTGTATGTCTCTGCATCTCATTGTTGATGTTGTATTTGAGGCCCAGCCTGAAAGCACATTCTTGCAATTAAAACAAAGTATATACTAAGCTTAGATCCTGTGCCATGTCTTTCTAAATGAGATTATATAATGTGATAACAACTCAGGGTAGACAATTCAGCTCTTTTAGAGTACGTTTTGTATGGATTTAGATACTGTACTGGATTTTTGTACTGTGCTATCTTTGTAATTTTTCACACATCAATTTCGTATTTTGATATATTGCATAAAATAATAACTTGTCTTTTTCTCTATATCCAACAAAGAAAAGAACTTTCTACTCTGTAGATGTATTTGTGTCAATTGTGTATTAAAGTTCTGTATTGTAAGATTTATACTGATATGTATACATCATACTAGGCATCCTGTAAGCTATGTAAGATCTTGATAATTTACTTCCTTCCTCTTTCCATCTTACTCTTTCCATTCAAGTTTCCTTAGCTCTCTCAACATTTTGGGAGCACTCAAGACATCTTTGTTTGTCCAAAGGACTTTCCCAATATCCTAATCGCATCTTATGTATCTGTACATGTATTACAAATGCATTCTCTCTTCTCTATCTCATATGGGGTCATAGATAGACATCATTTTCAAATTTTCTTAGTCTCGAATGCCAAGGCAATGCCCTGTCTGTTTAGAAACAAAACTCACAGTATTTTATGTTGTTTCTTTTAATACATCAAAAGGGAAATTCAATCAAAGTAATAATCCTTTTTTTTCTCATGTCAGGGCAAGATATTTTAACAAACATGCTACAGCACTAAAAAAAAGGCTGAACAAACCATCCCCTTCATTTCTTTGTTTAACGGGTATTATGCATTCTTTTCTCCTGTTTTTTTTTTCTTGACTGTCTCTTTCTTTCAAAATGAAATATTGTAAGGTACAGAAAACTGTCTACTATCTATGGGAAATAAAGGAATAAATGTTTCAAAGCTCAAAACACGTTTTCTTTCTTGTGTTACGCTGTACTAAGTCATGGAAATATGTGAATATCTTGTTCAGTGAGCATGAATTATATGAATTTTCCTTATAATTCCTTCTGCACCATACAAAGTCTTAATGAATTCTGTGTGTATCACTCAAGCAAACATAAAGAGCTGGTGGTGGAAGAGTTAAGTTTGAACATAATTGATAAATACTGGTTGTAGTGGATTCTGGGTACTTATCCATCCACGCTATCTTGTTCGTTGTGTAATGTAGTACTTACTTGGTGTAGTTTTTGAAGGTATGACACCCAATAGAAAGATCGAGGAGGTGGGGTAAGAGGAAGGAGGAGAAAGGGTAGGGAACTACAGTATATAGAAGAAAGGGAGCATGCAAAGGAAGTTGGAGGGAAGCAGGATAGGGGGAAGAGAGGAGAGGAAGGAGTGGGAGGGAGGAGAGGTGAATGGAGATAGGGAGAAGAGAGAGAGAGAGAGAGAGAGAGAGGGAGGGAGGGGGAGAGGTGAGAGAAAAGGGACGAAAAGAGAAGGGGTGGGAGAGGAGAGGGAGATGGAGACGAGACAGAGGGAGGATGAGGGAGGAAACGAGAGGAAGGAGTGGGAGAAGAGAGAGAGAGAGGGAGGAGAGGAGACAGATGGATCGAGGAGGAGAGGAGCTGGGAGAGGGAGGAGGAGAGGCCAGGAGAGAGAGGGAGGAGGAAGAGAGGAGAGAGAGGGAGGACGGGAAGAGAGGGAGGGGGAGAGGAGAGGAGATGAGAGAGAGAGAGAGAGAGAGGGAGAGGGAGAGAGAGAGAGAGAGAGAGAGAGAGAGAGAGAGAGAGAGAGAGAGAGAGAGAGAGAGAGAGAGAGAGAGAGAGAGAGAGAAAGGGGGGGGGGGGGGGGGGGGAGGAGAGGATGTTATGTACGGCGTATACGAAGGGCGCGGCCGCAACGAGAGCGCGACTTGCAACTTTAATTTTCGCGCATTGCTAGTCTGTCTTTTCAGCCGTTTCTTTATACGGATTTTTTTATTGGGTGTCTTTACAAAATGATATCGGTACGTCGGGCTCAAGCTACATAAAAAACAAAAATGAAATATAAAAATAATATGCTGTTAATGAGATATTTTGTAGCTACAGATCGTGGAAGTTCTATAATTGCAAATGGCAATCTCACTATGAAGTGTAATATCATATTGTAAATTAATCCATATCGAGATCTCTAACTTTAATATACTCCCTCAGTTAGGGATATGACAGCATTTCGATTCCAAACCCCTCCTTCCAATTAAGCAGTTACATGCATAATCCTTATTAAAAATCACGAATGAAACATGTATGTTTCCTTCGACACCCACTCCAAAATTGTCCTCTCCGCATCCGCGTAGACTAGACTTTCGAATCGCCCAAGCGAGGCTACGATCACATGATTGCCATAATACGACTGTCACGTGACCAAAGACAATTCTTCGTGTGTTTATGGGTTGTGGCCACTGAACTATACCACTACGTACTAGTGGTATAGTTCAGTGGTACGTGGACGTGGCTGGCGAGTTTGGATGTTGGAAACTTGCTAAGCTAGCTGAGCTTGAGTTGGGAATTTGGAATTCAGGTACTCGGAAGTAGGTACAGTTTTTCATCTACGACATTGGCATTGCCTTTGCTCGAAGTTTGATTAGGTGCAGGCAGCCATAGAATGATCTGAATCTGAATTGTTGGGTCAGCAAAATGTCCGTTTTAATCATGAAGATTGAAGACGCATCCACGCTAACTTTGTTGTTTCCAGGGAAGGGCTGCATGCCTGGCCTAGTATAGCCCCCGGGACTGCTCCTGAGCGTCCTGTGCATAGTAATTGCCTTGATTTTCATATTTATGTTTTCTTTCATGTACAGGAATCATTGGGAGGAGTATCATTCAACTAAAAGATATCTGGACTGAAGTGTCGAGATGCAAATGGGACCCATTCTAGTTCTCTTGGCATGCCTGGCATTGCCACTTCTTTGCCAGTGCCAGTATCAACCCAACTGGGACTCCATCGACTCCAGACCTCTCCCTGATTGGTAATTATTTTTTCTTTTTTTTTAATCATTTACAAAATGAGCAAGTCATGCAGAGAGTATGTGTGTGTGTGTGCAGGAGAGAGAGAGAGGGAAAGATGGGGTGAGAATGAAAACAGTGAAATAGAAATATAAAAGCAAGTTGAAGAACATTGTTTTTGTCCAGCAAGCATCTCAAGACAGTCCCCTAGCTGATAATGTGATGTTTCTCTTTTGATGTTAATGTGGTAAAAAATATAAGGCATGATTAATGATTGAATTTGAATTTTAAAGACTCTCAGCAATTAATTAGCCTGGGTATTGATAAAATGATTAGTAGAAAACACTCCATATACTACATGAAGGATAGTATTTGTTAAGTGTTTACTCAATACTGTATCGGGATGGGAAGACGAACATGCAGTCTTCAAAAGGTGATCGTGAAGAATCTTCTTGCCAATGGTCTTAAATTCATGTATGTCCATTTTAGAAACTTGCTGAAAATCATTTGCCCTCAAATGATCCACATTTGGAGTAATTAGTGATTACATCACAAATCCTCAGAATATTTGGGCCAAACATTTGTGGATTTGAGAAAGTAACTATGGTTATGAAATTAATACAAGTGTACGATAATAAAAGTCATGAGAATTAGTATTCCCTTTTCGTTTTGTTTATTAAATGAAATGACTGAGCAATGACTGTGCACTCGCAGGTGCAGTCAGCATGTGAAGTCATGTTAAGGAGAAATGGATATTGCACGAATGATATTATCATTGGCCAATAAACATGTACATGAATAAATGTGATTTACTACAATGCTTACGTAAAGTCCATTGAAATGAATGGTGATAACGAAGGAAGGGGCTCACGCGATGGATGATGATGCGGAGACTTGTTGAGTCGCGACTTCAGGAACGTGGCTGAAGAGCCGTGAAGGTCGCGACGCTGCACGCGGGTGACGATCGCGGACGAAGAGAGGAGAGAAAAGACTTGAAGAAAAATGGCGCTCGGTGAATGCAAGCAGTGGGTCGCTTGTGCATTGTTGCCGGAGGCCAGAGAAGCGAATGTGCGGCGCTCGGGACAAAGCAGTGGGTCGCTTGATGTCAGTCGGGGGCCGTGAAAGAAAAGACGAACGAAGCGGCGATGCCGGTGTAGTGAAGCGCTAAACGCCAATGATGAGCCGTGCTTCGAGATCAATGTTCAGACGAGCTGCAGTGGGTCGAGCTCGGTGTGAGATGATGCAGACTGCCGAAGCGAAAGGCGGGACTGGCAGCTCCCAGCGGTGAATCCAGCCGTGTCGGTGTAGATTATATCGTACCACTGGAAGACTGCCAGCCCGCTGGAGACGGCAGGAAAAGAGTCTCCTGTCCGGAGGCGTGTTGTCTCGAACCGGAGCGAAGTTCCGGGAGATGTTGACTCAGACCAAGATGATGTGGGAGTGATCAGATTCGCTGGGCGATGCGAGGAGGTGAGGACCACGTGCGTTGAAGCGCACGTAGGCAATGATGCGCGATAGGTTGAAACAACGCACGTGGCCAGAATACATTAACAATAAACAATAGAATTACGTAACGTGGAAAATAACTGGAAGAACACATGGCAAACGTACATGGAAAAATACTGAACATGAAAATAAAGAGTGAAGAGTCACTACACAAGTTTGAATCCTGAAACCAATGTTACTGGAGAGAGAAATTATATAAAACAAGCATTCCTCCTTTGCAGGTACGATGAGGCCAAGTTTGGGATCTTCATGCACTGGGGAGTGTACTCCGTGCCCAGCTTCTCAAGTGAGTGGTTCTGGTACCACTGGCAGGGAAAACCCCTTCCGTCCGTGGTTGACTTCATGGATAAGAACTACCGGCCAGGCTTCACCTACCCAGACTTTGGACGGCAGTTCACTGCAGAGTTCTTTGACCCCAACCAGTGGGCGGAGATTCTGCAAGCCTCAGGAGCAAAGTGAGTACCTGGTACACATGTATTCTTATCTTA
Organism: Arbacia lixula; assembly: GCA_963669155.1. Lineage (NCBI taxonomy): Eukaryota > Metazoa > Echinodermata > Echinoidea > Arbacioida > Arbaciidae > Arbacia > Arbacia lixula. Next base: position 6,939,410 of record OZ022579.1, read on the forward strand.
ATGTATCTGTACCATAACTATTTTCTAGTCAAAGTCGAGGTTGAAATCTTGTATCATGTTTCTTTTTTCAAGATCAATAAAATTACCTCTTAGTGCTTAGAGTGTCACACTTGCCCATGAAGACCCCCAAATATGAATAATTGCTTTTGTAAGTTAATTATTCTTATGATTATTCTACTCTTTTGTTTACATTTTATATTAACTTCTTTGTTGGACAAACAAGTTTGATATTTACACATATTTCAAAAATGTAGATGAATTCTTTGAGCTTGAGATACTTTTGATTAAAGATTAAAGAAACCAGGCTTATCTGACACTACATGATGAGTAAGGTATTTTACAGCCTATACTTTCTCATTTCAATCCATTCAGGTATGTTGTCCTGACGAGCAAGCATCACGAGGGATTCACAAACTGGCCTTCCAATGCCTCCTGGAACTGGAATGCTATGGACGTTGGGCCAAAGAGGAACATTGTCGGTAAATCATGAAAACAACTCAATCTTTGCTCTTCTTATTTAGGTTGCCAATGTAAATACAAGTAAATTGTGAATCAAATGATTAGATAACTTAAGTCATTGGGTTGAATTAAAAGGGATGGATGAATAAAATGAACATTACCATTGAAAACATGATTCACCTCAGACCATTCCCCCATTAGAAAACAACCTACATGAATTTGTACAATCCATGCATGAAAAATTGATTAAAATTCTTTATTTCATCCATACATATTTTTGCTGTGCTCAAACAAGTAGAGTGGCCATTCATCTATTCTGGGTCACTTTTTAGTTCATAGGCCACAAAATTACCAGCCAATAATTTAAACTTCACCTTGGCAACATTCTCACATCCTGCTAGACTACAGACAGTGGTTGTATTATTTGATATCCATCTCGATTCAAATAAATTATTACGTTCAAGGTCCGACACCCCTCAGTGACAGTTAGTTAGTTAGCTTAGCACAGTTCCAACCTCAGCTAATTTGCTGAAGTATGACAGACCACACTTATATACAAAGAACTTGCATGAAAAACACTAAGGCACAGACATTGCTCACATACTGGATAGTCTAACCATACCTCTAGGTAATAATTTTATGCTGTATGTGTCTGTTTGCAGGTGACTTGGCAGCCGCTGTGCGGGCAAAAACAGACATCCACTTTGGCCTGTACTACTCCCTCTTTGAGTGGTTCCACCCCCTGTATCTGGAGGACAAGGCCAATGGCTTCCAGACAACACTGTACAGAGATGTGAGTGCACACCAGCCTTCACTACAGATTCTCAGAGAAACAGACTTAAGTTTGAATACATGTTCTATTTCTTAGTAGTATTAAATACTGGTAATGTCAGTATTTAACAAGAACTAAATAGTTTTTCTTGTGGAGATTTTGCCAAATTAAAGAAGTGTCAGTGAATCAATGCCACACCATATTGCATTTACAATGTATGTAGATCTCCAATTTGCGGCAAGTCACAATGCTGCAGATAAATGGCATTGTGACCATGTTCATGTCAGAGGTATTCTGACTGAGATGAGAAAGAAAGGTCAAGTAATTTTTGATATTTATATATAGTTTATTTCTTGGTGTTGCCAATTTGCAGCAAGTTGCCATGCCACAGATGAAGGACATTGTGAACTCGTTCCAGCCAGAGGTGTTCTGGTCTGACGGACCTGATGGCCCAGACTGGTACTGGAACAGCACCAACTTTCTGGCCTGGCTCTACAATGAAAGGTAGGAGTTTCTTTGACAATGTATGTGCAAGAGCTACAGTATCATCCAAATAGCAATCTGTGGTCAATAGAGACAGGAAAATGAGAGCTGCAGATAGATTGAGACAAGTTTGAGTTAAATCAGACAAGATAAAAAAAATTGAGGTAAAAAGCAGTATATTGGCTGGCCTCTATTATACGGCCATTGATTTTCGGACTGACTCCGTTAACCTGTTGCGGACTGGCTGATTTGTAAAAAAAAAATTGTTAATGTTTTTATGAGTTTTCATTGCCAAACTCACTTTAGACAAAGACAGATGCTACCACGATCATTCGAATACACTGTGGGACATTCTGTCAATCCCTGCAATCGAGATTATAGAGATTAGTAACCTCCGGATTTATGATACCTTTCTCAGCTCAGCGTTATCATAGATACGGACAGCTGTTGAATCAACACGTATTGAGTAGCGATGTCACAACACGGTAACATTCACGCTGGTCCAAATTTGTATCTGCCACTGTACCAACAACGCATTAGAATCCGTTCTAATTGGATCCATCGGGACAGCAAAAATATTTTGACAAACACATTTAACATAAATACATCCTCACCTTTCACATCATCACCATTATTTTACAGATAAATGAAATTGTATCAATAATTTGGAGGGTTTTTTTGGACATTGTTTTTATCAGTTAGCGATTTTCGTCTATCCACCATGTTGGATTTGTGATATCGCGATATTGTTCTGTTACATCTTCAAACGTAGAGGGCAGCAACACATGGCCATTGGAATATTTTCGACACAATCGTACCCACGAGGGGTACGATCGAGTGTGATGGAGTCAAGTGCAGTCTGATTGTCATGATTGTAGTGAAGTGAGATCCTGTTTTGTGGGGTTTTGTGGCAATTTAATATTCATATTTTGTTGAAATTTTGGAGTAACTTCTGTTGCTGTTCTGAGTATTTTGAGGAAGAAAGTCATGATGCTGGTTAATTGGTTATATGTAACCCATGTAAACCCCTCCAATAACATAATAAAAAGTGCCTATTTTAACATATCTCTCTTATCCGGCTATATTGCTTTTCCGGACGGCCGCCTGTCCCGACGTGGCTGGATAATCGAGGCCAAACTTTAACAAAACCTGAAATAATGCTGTTATTTTGTTGTTTATGAGCATGCCTCACTATGCTTTATGTACTTTATTGATTTGCAATTTAGTAGAAAAATGTGTTCTTTGTGATCTTCTACAGTCCAGTTGCGAAGACAGTGGTGGTGAATGACCGCTGGTGTGACACCGGCTGCAAATGCAAACATGGGGGATACTACACGTGTCATGATAAATTTGACCCAGGTTAGTCCATTGTTATGACCCAGGTTTAGTCAGTTTACCATGCTGTACACTTGAGTATGAGGTGTATTTTTAGAGGCAACTAAAAAAGTAGTGAGTTGTTTATGACAACGTGACGTCACAAAATCAAACTTTTCAAAGATCCTTTCTTATCCTTCTTATCCTTTGACAGATTCTTATCAAACCTTCACTAACATGTTTCTTTCATGTCTCTTCTTGTATTAAAACAAACATAATTTCAGGGTGAGCTATCCCTTTAATGTGGTTTCTGTGGTCTCTCTGGTACTTAGGAGTGCTGCAAAATCACAAGTGGGAGAATTGCATGACGGTTGACTTGACTTCCTGGGGCTATGTGCGCACCACTCAGCTTAAAGGCATCTTCACCATAGAGGGCCTCCTCACAAAGCTGGCCAGGACCATCAGGTACGTACCTGGTCCTTGACTCTTTGAATGACACATGGGTTTTGTCATGTGTCTTCTACTTAATCCCTCTCCGTGCTGAACTTCCTCTTTTCTCCTGTATTTGGAGAAATCATAACCCTAATCCCAATCCATATCCTCTATTTAATCCCTCTCCTAGCTATGGGGGTAATGTTCTCCTCCTCCTCCTCCTCCTCCTCCTCCTCCTCCTCCTCCTCCTCCTCCTCCTCATACTTTGACTGTGTAGCCCTAATCCTAATCCATGTCCTCTACTTAATCCCTTTCCTAGCTGTGGGGGTAACCTCCTCCTCCTCCTCCTCCTCCTCCTCCTCCTCCTCCTCCTCCTCCTCCTCCTCCTCCTCCTCCTCATACTTTGACTGTGAGTAGCCCTAATCCTAATCCATGTCCTCTACTTAATCCCTCTCCTAGCTGTGGGGGTAATCTCCTGCTCAACGTGGGCCCCACCCATGATGGGCGGATCGTTCCTATCTTTGAGGAGAGGCTGAGACAGATGGGGGCGTGGCTCAAGGTCAACGGAGAGGGTGTGTACTCCTCCAAACCCTGGAGGAGACAGAACGACACCGTCAACCCAGATGTGTGGTGAGTGCTTAAACCAACACCATTGACATCTTCACAATGATAAACACTTGTACACTTCTTGTACACTTCTATGTCGGTATTGACAGGTTTCATCAGACGGAATGTTATGTCAAGGAATGTGGGCGTCTAGGATGTGCTCGCGTGCAGAGCCGTCTAGTTGGTGCTGATGTGAACAAAGCGCGAGTAAAAAGGTTCTCAGCCCTCAGTTGTTGTTTGTAAGTATGGCTCCCTAGAAGGTGTCTGCCACAGCAGAAATCATGATTTCATTAGGTAGCGCATTCCATACCATGACAGTCCGTGGCAAGAATGATTATATCTATGCATACTTGTATTTATAGAGAGAACATTAACTCATTGCTCATGGTTAGATGTTCAGGCTTTGTGAACCCTGGACCAGCTAGGATGGCAAAGTTTGTCATGGAACTGCAGTAACTAAAGGGGTGTGGCTTAATTATGTCCTTTAAGGTATTAGAAGTTTGTTCATGGCCTGTTGTCTATTGTCTGCACAGAAGTTTGTATGGGAGTCATGCTGCTTAGTATATGAGTGCAAAGAAACAGCATTTATATATCGGGCTCACAAAAGAATGGGTAAAGCACTTGTTTAAGAGGTCTCTCTACCCCGTACCCCCCCCCCTCCCCCTCCCCATACTCATCCTAGGTACACCATGAAGAAATCCCCCGCAGCTGTGTACGCCTTCCTGCTGAAGTGGCCAGCCAACAACACGGTCTACCTGGCTGACCCTGTCCCCACTGCCTCCACCAACATCACCATGCTGGGCCTGAATAACACACCAATCAAGTGGGCTAAGGACCCGACCAGGTCAGGGATCGTGGTAACGCTCCCATTCCTCAACCCTGCAACAATGCCCTGTGAGTGGGCTTGGGTTCTCAAGCTTGTCGGTATAAATTGAGTTAACCATCTCTTTACCTGAGGCCTACAACTGTGAGCATCATGTAAAGTTTGAAAGCATTTGCTCTTGATGGGAACTAAAGTAGCCTTGGTTCCAGGCTGTTGGGAATTTTAAAACCAAACTTTTCAAAAAAGGGGTCTGGCTGCAGTAGACTAATCATTTTTAATTTCTTCTCCTGCTCAGATGGACTGAGAAAAAAAAAAGAATTAAAGAGTGACTAGTCTTAGAGTACTGGACTTTATTGTAGGTTTTTATTATGTCTCCGCCAAGAAGTGGCCGGAGGCATTATTTTAAATATTCAACAGCCTGGGAGCCAGGCTAGGACTAGGCTAACAGGGATTGAAACACTGATATCAATTTGATTTGAATAGAAGGAGGGATTTAAAAAAAATCAGGCAAATTGTAAGATCATTTTTTACATAGCATATTTAGTGATTGCTTACAGTCAATCTGTTCCAGTCAATGTATTCAAATCAAGTTTAATTTTTATGGTTCAATTGCATTGTTAATGAGTTAGACATTAATTTTGGACATTGATTATAACCAAGAATGCTCAAATATGTCCTCCCTCATGAGAATTAGATGGGCTTAGTTCACATGTAAACAAAATTGAAAATTGTATCACTTTTTAAAAGTTGTACATACCGGTAGATGATTAGATGGAACAAGTACTGTACCAGATGTATGCTAGGGTAAATTATCCTAGTGAAATGTGATTCATCTTTGGAACACTAGTCTAACTAGTTTTGCAATCTGGGGGTATAGATGTTTTAAATGTTTGTAATGCTCAGGTGGAGGTACTAGACTGATTTTACCTCTATCTTTATTTTTGTTTTTAGCTTGTATTGCAGATCTCTCTCTCTCTATATATATAGCGTGCATACCAGTATCTTGTCAAAAAAATTGACATATGTTGATTGTCATGCAACTATGAATCTATGAGTGTAATGTTCTGCAAGTCTATAAAGCCAAGTCTAAATTGCCTAAAATAATTTTAAAAGTACTAACATATATGTTTGTTAGCAGTTTAACTGTAAGCAATATATTTTTGTCGGCTGAAATCATTAAGAAATGTGAGTCTGTATGTCTCTGCATCTCATTGCTGATGTTGCCTTGGGGTCTAGCTCGAAAGCACATTGTTGCAATTAAAACAAAGTGTATATTAAGCTTAGATACTGTGCCATGTCTTTCTATATGAGATTGTAAAATGTAATGACAAATCAGGGTAGACAACTCATTTCTTTTAGAGTAAATTTTGTATAGATTTAGATAATTAGGTGGACTGTTGTACACCGACAGATCACCTTCTAATTCATATTTTTGTAAACTTTCGTACTGTGCTATCTTTATAGTTTTTCACACATCAATTTCATATTTTGATATATTGCATGGAATAATAACTTGTCTTTTTCTCTATATCCAACAAAGAATACTACCTCGCTACTCTCAAGGTGTATTTATGAAGTCAATTATGTATTCGAGTTCTGTATTGTAAGATTTATACTGATGTGTTGTATACATTGTATTAGGCAGTATCCTGTAAGCTTTGTAAGTTCTCTATGAAAAAATTGCATTCTCACCATATTTACTTCCTTGAGACTTTCCATCTTGTACTTTCCATTCAAGTTGTTGTAGCTCTCTCAAATTTTTTTGGAGCACATAAGACATCTTTGTTTGTACAAAGGACTTTCCCAAATATCCTAATCGCTTCTTATCCTCCTGCATTACGAATGTATTCTCTATCTATTTTGGGGTCATGAATAGACACCATTGTCATATTTCATTTGGTTGGAAAGCAAAGGCAATGCCCTGTCTGTTTAGAAACAAAACTCATAATATCTTTATGTTGTTTCTTTTACACATATCCAAAGGGATATTCAATAAAAGGGATAATCTTTTTTTTTCTCATGTTATCGCAAAATATTTTAACAAACATGCAACAGCAATTAAAAAAACGGCTGAAAAAACTCTCCCCTTCCTTTCTTTGTTTAACGGGTATTATGCATTTTGTTTTTCCTGTGTTTTTTTTTTTCTTGACTGTCTCTTTCGCTCATTATAAAATGTTGTAAGGTAAAGAAAACTGTCTACTAGCTATGGGAAATAAAAGGAATAAAGGAATTTTAAAGCTGAAAATGTTTTCTTTCTTATGTTTCGCTGTACTTAGTCATGAAAATATGTGGATATCTTGTTCAGTGAGCACATATGAATCTTCGTTATAACTCCTGCACTGGACAAAGATTTTATGAGTTATGCGTGTATCACTCAGGAAGGAGGAGAGATAGAGAGAGGGAGGGGGAGGTAAAAGAGAGAGAGAGGAAGAAGGAAAAGAGAGAAAGGGGTGGGAAAGGAGAGAGAGGAAGGGGTGGGAGAGGAGAGAGAGGAAGGAGGAGAGGAAGGAGGAGAGGAAGGAGGAGAGGAAGGAGGAGAGAGAGGGGGAGATGAGATGAAAGAAAGAGGGGAAGGGGTGGCCGTGGGAGAGAGAAGAGGGAGGAGGAGAGGAGAGAGAGGGAGGAGGAGATGGAAGAGGGAGGAGGAAGGGAAAGAGAGAAAGAAGTGGGAGGGAGGAGGAGAAGAGGCAGGGAGGGGGGGGGGGGGACAGGAAGAGATGGGAGGGAGAAGAAGGCCGAGGATTTGCTACCAATTTCTCCCTTTTTTATGCATTATATTTCAAACATAAAAACATCCTCAGTAGGAGGCCTATCCTCATACATGTATTTGGCGGTAAGCATTAAGTGTTAATTTCTGTCAAGTGCAAAAGAAAATTATGTTTAAGTATTGTCCCAACTATTAACTTCAACGATTAACAAAATGAGAGCTTACATAATTGAACAGTATTTTAATTTTGATACCAGCAGCAGGCCTATACCTATTGCATTATAATACGTATCCTACGTGGCTACAAATGTATCTTTCGAAGTGGAGATACATGTATTGCAAAAATGATGTTAGCCAGGTTAGCAGAGCGAGGTTTCGATCTTCGGACCTCTGGGTTATGGGCCCAGCACGCTTCCGCTGCGCCACCCTGCTTCTTATAGAGACTCTTGACGTGTTATCTACTTTGTTGTCGTAGGTTGATGTGATAAAACTGCAGTGTATTACACTTATTGATGCAAATGATACAAATATGTAAGCGATAACCATGGTAAACCGACTCCATTTAATAAATTGGACTGTATTTTCAGCAGGTTAAATGAACAAGTCAAATATATGTATATATATTTTTTATGAGGAATTGAGATATTACCAACATATGCAAAGCTCCTCCACTGAGACAAAGCACCTGAATACTACGCGTACAATGAAAACTGTCTCCACGAGGAATCGAACTCGACATTTTGGCGTAAAACTCAACTGCGTTAGCCACTAGGCCACCGAGATGCTAGTGGTTTCGGTGAGACCGAATTAATCAAGGATGTACAAATGTCATGGAGTATCATCAGCTGTTTAATTACTACAGATTCATTGTACTCTTCTTTTAGAAAAAAGAAACAAAGAAAGAATGCTTTACTACGATTTCCTCTTTGATCCCAAGTTTTATTCCGCCGATTCCAAGTATATTTTTGCATGGATTAAACGTACATGTACAAGCAAAAGAAAATGCGCATAAGAATTTGCAGAAATGTCCTCACCCCAGATGCATGCGTATTTTAAAATTTGGGAAATTACGATTTCTACAATCATGACTATAATTCCTTATCATATCATAACTATTGGTTTATATCGTTGTTTACATAGTATATCTATAGCCTACATAGTAATTTGCAATCAGTCATGGGTGCGTTTCAAATCATCCAATATCGTCAACATGTAATTACCTTCCAATATTTGTTTTATATTTACCATTTTTTATATATATTTTTATATTTATCCCATTCATACCATCTTGTAGCTTATGTATAACATATTTTCACGAATTGTAATGAAAAAAAGAAATATGTATCATTTCATATTACATGTATATATAAAAACACAACAAAAGAGTAAGCCCCCCCCCCCCCAAGCAAAATAGCATAACTCTTCATCGAAGAGGTTTTGGGCAAAATGATTTGGAAGGATTGTTTCTTATCTTCATGACTAACTTCTGTGTGAAAATCACATTAATCCAATTAGTCAGGCATGAGTGGGCAAATTTTTGCGTTTTGATAATGCATTTTGGCATTTCTTGTGCGATTTTTAAAGTGTTTTCACTCAACGATGACACAAAAATAATTTCTTATGTTTACATAACATATCATGTAACATCTTTGTCAAAATATCAAGAGTTTTACTTTTTCACCAAAATAGAGGGTTTTTAAAAGTTTCAAACTCAAGAGGGATGAGTATTTGGTAAACGATGCTCACTCTACCAGAACAATAGGTTAAGTGTCTGGATAGGTGCTAGTGCATCGAGAGACGGATGATGAATATTGAAATTACATCAATTATGCACCAGAAATGGAATTCCGGGTGGAATTCATCCAAAATCCATATGACAGAATCCTAAAACTACCATTGTGACTTTTGAAAAGTGACATTTTGCCTTTAAAATTTGCCCACTCATGCATGTCTAATTGGATTAATGTGATTTTCACATAGAAGTTAGTGAATAAGTTAAGGAACAATCCTGCTAAATTATTTTCCCCAAAACCTCTTTGATAAAAGTCATGCTATTTTCCTTAGGGGCGGGGGGGGGGGGGGGGGGCTTACTTTTTTTTGTGTGTTTATATGTTTATACTGTACATCACGTATTACTCTCTCCAAACGTATGGACGCATTGTTACTAAATAATATCGTGTTTATTTACAACCTCTATATAAATCTGCAATCAGTAAAACATGTATTTCAAGGTATTTCAAATTTTGCTTAAAGTTCAATAATTTCACTCACTGCATGAAATATATATACAGAAGATAAAAATACAAAATATGTGAATGAGCAACCTTACAAGGAATATACCAATATTTGAATAGTATTCAATATTATACTTCATTGTTACTATTGGTTAATATTGTGGTTTATTTACAACCGTTATATTAATTTGCAATCAGTGAAATATGTACTAGTATTTCCAATTGTGTTCACAGTTTAAAGTTAGTTTATTTAACTCACTGAAATATATACACAGAGAAAAAAATACCAAATACATGTATGTGAATAAGATACTTTACAAGGAATAAATCAAATATATATAAATAAAACAAGTAATCAAGTGAGTAACAGTCAGCTCGGCTCCTGGACATCATTAGGAGGAGGAAGATGTAGGCCTTGAGAACCACCCCCAACATCTGTTGAAGATGTTGATTCAGTATTCGCAGCGCCCTTTACGATGGCAGCTTGATCATCCGTGCCACTAGCATCCGGGTTCCTGAGATCCTGGTAGGTGTGGGGGTCTCTGCCCGTGACTCCATTTGTACTCCCGTTTCCTGCCTGAGGGGAAGCCTATCTCTCTCGCTCTCTCTCTTACTCTATCCTTATCGATATACACTGTATATTGTTTCTCTCTTTCATCCTACCGCTCTGTTCTACTATATTTGTGTAATTGTGTATTTGTGAGTGTATTTGTGAGTAGAAAGCGAAGGTACGGGTGGGAATTAAGCCACGTATTTCGTCTCCGGCTCGGTATTGTAGTTTGGGTTCGCAATGGCCGCCGTTGGGTTATTCGCGTTGGGTTGCTCCCTTCCATCGCCGCGATGCTGGCGTCTCCTTCAAATCGAATAGGTGATACCAATATTACATGCAATAATACTTGCCCATAATGGGGGCAAAAGTATGATATAATAAAAATAACACATGTACTCCTTTAATGATGTGGACTACTGGATTACAACTGAGAAATAATACATTTTCTCACAATGTCGATTCCTTCGAAGCAAATACAAGATTCATTCGAGAGAAGTAAAGACATTTGCTAGATAATGATTAATTTATTGGCATTGTGAGAACATCATTTTTCGTACAATGTGCAAAATTGTTAAATCTAATATTCATATTCACGTTGTTGTTTTCCTCCACACTTCATTTGGATGACAACATACAGTAAACCAATTATTAAGAAGTATGTGTAAATGGTTATTCATGGCACACCTTTCTTCCATATCAGTTTTATTTCACAGTTCTTAGTACAAGTCAAGTAATCAACGGCAACGATTTAACTAGGTAGTGAAATTACTCCGTCACCATACTGCATATCATTTAAAGTCATCTCATGATGCACCGCGCAGTCACATCGGATTTGTTTGTAGTCATATCCGCTTCCGGGTTTAGTGTGTTAGTGGTGTATGAGACCGAGATGCGCGGTGCTTTGTGGGATGCCTCCCCCTTATTATGCGATATTGCTTAACACATAGTGTGCTTTACAACCTCCAGCTCTATTGGAATTGTGTGCACTTTAATTATCAGTGGCGAATGGAGGGTTAACTCTTTGTATGCCAGACAAACTGCTGCTTTATGAGTTTTGTGAGTAGTACTTCTACGAAAGTTTATCACTGGCGCATATGAAGAGTAAACGCCTCATACATACCACAGATACATCACAGAACCGCCGATGACGATGAGTGACAATACGACGATGACGATGGCCAGCCCAATGATCAACCCTGTCGACGTGGTCGATGGCGGTCCATCTGGCAACAAGAGAGGAGTAGAAAGCGAAGTTACGGGAGGGACGGAGAGAATAAGGAGCGAAGAAGGATACCGCGTTATATGGAGGAATGGTGAAGAGGTGTAGAGAGAGGATGATAGGGGGAAGATGGTGAGTGCCGGCAAAGAGGAAGACGGATGGGAATGAGAGGGGTCAAGAGGAGTAAATGAGAAAGAGATGAGAGGGAGGGGGGGGGAGAAACTAAAAAGAGAGAGAAAAAAAAAAGAAGTCATAAAGAGGGAGAAGAGAGAGAGAGAGAGAGAGAGAGAGAGAGAGAGAGGGAGGAACAGGGGGGGGGGGCACAAATAAAGTAGAAGAGCGCGGTAGGATGAAAGAGAGAGGCAATATATATCGATAAAAAGAGAGTAAGAGAGAGAGAGCGAGAGAGAGAGAGAGAGAGAGAGAGATTGAGCGAGAGGGAGAGATAGAAGGAGAGAGAGAGAGAGAGAGTGAGTGAGTGAGAGGGAGGGAGAGAGAGAGAGAGAGAGAGAGAGAGAGAGAGAGAGAGAGAGAGGGAGTAGGAACGGAGAGAAGAATGAACACGAAATATACAAAAGATAAGAGGTATCCGTCGCGTTTGAATTGTAAGTCAATTCTTTATAAAAACAAAACATCAAGACCCACTTTTATTTGAGCATAGTCCGGAGGAATCGAAAGGTAACTGCAAACATGGCAAATGTGCAATTTACCCATCACGTTGTTCTTCCACTTAGTTATATCATATGATGCATCCCGATACATTTCAAATCGTAAGCAATATTTTGGCTATGTATATTTATCATCCGAACTAATAATAATATGTTTTACCCGTTGTCTCCTCGTTAGATCTGTACAAAAGCGTGATTAAAGTGGCCCGGTCGATCTCCCAACTTGCTTGACGAGAGCTTTCATCAGCAGCAGAAAACATGATCTGATTTATTAAGAAAATTGAAATAACGATTACTCATACTACATTTTCATGATGATGTCATTAGAATCATCACTTTCATTTTCATCAAGTTGTCTTGTAGTATTGTATTAATAACATTTTTAGCGATGTTATAATAATACAGCTATTGAAAGAAAACAAAAACGAACATGACAAATAATTTTGGTTGGGAACATTATATGATTTAATTGCATTAATCATAATCACACTAAAAACGAAGAGAAAAAAACTGGTGACGACAGCTATGAAAATGATGTTGATGGCAATGATAACGATGATGACGATCACGGTTGAGATGATGATAGTGCTGAAAAAACGAAGTTGACGATCATGAAGATAATGGTGGCACCGCATGATGATAATGATAATGACAGTGGTGATAAGTTGTTGTCATTACACAACATGATAAATAGGTTTCATTGATGATCTAACTAACCTCCACAGACGTTGAAAACTCACAAGAGAACTCAAGGGACCACTCTGAATTAAGCCGTAGGCTTAATTCGTAAGGCTCATGGGAGCATTTGACGGTCTCTCTTGCTGTCTCCCATCCATTATTATATTCCATCATCAAAACGACGTCATTGTGTTGTTGTATTTCCTGATCACAGGTGATGGTTTTGTCTGCGATTACGGAGAGAGGCAGAAGGAAAGGTGGAGGGGGCACCGATTAGAAGGGAAGATGGGGACAATTTCATACCAAGGTTTTGATGTTATCGTATAGTAAATAGTTCTACTACTTTAATTTAACTATGTATTGCGGGTTTTTTGAGATTTTTTTTTTCAATAACCACTTCATGATTACATTTTTAATCAAATGACATACCTCAATTTTGGCTTACAATGCAAATAATGTAACCGATATTTCTTTCTCTGATATTCTATAGTTCCAAATATTGCCCTTTTACGTTACTATGTTGTACTAATGATAATTGCCCTCATGGTCAAAATTGTTTACCAAATCGATTTTAGAGATTTTTTAGAGATTCCCTTAAAGAGAATTTATCCTTTGTATGTCACGTAATTAACCTGTTTTACACAAGTAGGCTTAAAACACATCCGCATCCAACAGAGCAGCACTTTATCTGGCACACGAACATTCATGTCTTATTTACTACAATCTAACTACTATGAAATGTAATATGAAGGAAAATAAATGAAACAACGTACCGTTTATTTCGCAAATGGAGTCAGTTTGTCCGTTAATGTCGATGGTTTCTGCAAAACAAAACGGTTGAGATAACGACAAGGCCCAGCTTACAGTCAGTATGATTTACTTAAAAATACAGACGACCAGAATTTTATGGAAATCGAGTAATAAGAAAGTCACAAAAATGCCAAATCACTGGATGAACAGTATTGGTCACGCTCATCGACTTTCACGATGTCGTATTGATATAACTTAAATTCGCAATTTCATTTTTCTTGCAAAAAATTATAGGTTCGTAACACCATGATCTATTCGTATATTTAATATTTTATTTGTATTCCCTATGTCTATATTGTGTCTTGGATTCATGCAAATGGGTTTCGGATGGATCTTTTTGCTACATGATGTGTTGTAGTAAAATGCCGAATAAATAACAATGACGCGTGTTAACGCTTCTATCGTTACTCATTGTAAATAAATTAGATGTGAAGTAGTGAAGTTGGTCGGTCTTATAAACATGTACCATACATCAGCCAAGAGCCACCATGTACTGGTATATTATTCATTAAAACATTGAATTCATGAAATTATAGCTGCTTTGTACGTAGGACACGTATGATATGAATATAATGAATAGAAACTTGATAGCGGGTGTTTCCAAAAGTTGAAACCCCAATTTCTGACACCCCATAGACACCCCTAATCTGATACACCTTTTCCCAATCACTTTGTACACAATTCCCCCCCCCTCCCGCCTTTTTTTTTTTTTTTTTTTCATGAGACGGCCTCGATGAATGGTTCTTATGCTTGTTGATATTCAGTAGCTATTTCATCGATCTTCGTTTTCGAATATGAATATATAGCTATTTGTTTAAATGACATGTGCGTGTGTAGGGGATCATGATCTTGTGCGAAAAATGCAAAGACCCGTTTTAACAAATTCCCTAAAATTGATATTTTATAGAGAAAATCATAAAATGAGTCCCGTTTGGGGTCTTATAAATGTGCAGCCTGATCACGACCATTTTTCCAATGCTTCTTCGTTCTGATCGTTCGATAAAGTAGACAAACACTCGCGACTAGTTTGCATACATATGCTCCGGCGATCCGGCTACCACAATTTTAGCAGATACAGTTTCTTGCCGGCACGCAAGGAAAACCGGTGAGTATTTTTGCTATTGTCAGAGGGGTGTCCGATTGGGGGTGTCAGGGGATGTCAGAAATTGGGGTGTAACCTTTGGAAACACCCCTTGATATGGCATCCAATGATCGTGTTCTAGATTTGTGTTTTTCTTGTTTCAAACATAATAATATTTAATTCATACCGGAACGTCTTGCAGAGATGTGGTATATATCCTTGATATGGGTATGCACTATCATTTCCACCATCACCACGACCCGTCCCTCCCCCCTCCCTCCTCCCCCCCACCCCCCCCCCCCCCCCCCCCCTTTGGAAACACCCCTTGATATGGCATCCAATGATCGTGTTCTAGATTTGTGTTTTTCTTGTTTCAAACATAATAATATTTAATTCATACCGGAACGTCTTGCAGAGATGTGGTATATATCCTTGATATGGGTATGCACTATCATTTCCACCATCACCACGACCCGTCCCTCCCCCCTCCCTCCTCCCCCCCACCCCCCCCCCCCCCCTTTGGAAACACCCCTTGATATGGCATCCAATGATCGTGTTCTAGATTTGTGTTTTTCTTGTTTCAAACATAATAATATTTAATTCATACCGGAACGTCTTGCAGAGATGTGGTATATATCCTTGATATGGGTATGCACTATCATTTCCACCATCACCACGACCCGTCCCTCCCCCCTCCCTCCTCCCCCCCACCCCCCCCCCCCCCCCCCCGACGCGTGGCCTATATACGTCCGCTATATACTTACGTCCGATTTGAACGGCCCTCACCACTAGGCTGATCCCTCCGTAGGAAGTTACATAGGCGATTCCCCCTTTAGAGAGGAAGTAGTTAAATTCCGTCAAATCGATCGCATCCAACACTCGATCAATGATCCAATAATTGTGCGCAAAAACCGTTGCGCTATTTTCATCAGCGTAGGGTGTTGGAGACAAGCGGAGCAGAAGCCGCCATCCTCCGTACGGTGCGGTGAGTGTCCAGGTGACCAGGTATCCGAAAAAAAAATCGGCCGATGATGAGCAGGCCATCTCAACTTCAGCTGGATCCGGGAAGTGAACATCCTCTATAGGCGAGAAGGACAACCACTTAGGACATTTATTTCCATATTACTTAAATTCTGGGGTCATTTATGTATATAAAAAAAAATGTTTAGGCATACCTAAAGCGGTTCCCGGTCTCTTTTGATTTTGATTTCGATCTCAAAACAACGCTATCATTCCTCGGCCTTCAGAATCATGATAATAGTAGGTATATTGCTTTGAGATCACCTCGTGCCTATAGCTTTAACCATTTACCTAAGCTAGCTAGAGCAGTCTCTATTATTTTTTAGTAAAGGATAACACATTTGATAGTACCGCGTGGTTGTGTATTTTCTGTGTATGACGCCCAAGTAAAGGAAAGCAGTCTATCGGCAGCGCTCGCTCGATCTATTAAAAACGTGAGCGTTTCATTTTTTCGTCTCGCGAAATCTCGCGTGCAGATTTTGCTGCACTAGATTATAAATGAATTCGACATGCTCGCGAGATCATTTGCTGGAGTCTTCTGTAGTTTCAGCCCGGTAGTCGTGACCTTCACTTGACCATTCGAACCGCGGAAAATGTCTCTTTTTCAAACTGCGATATTTCTATGAATAAACCATTTTTTGTACACTTTCTTTTGCAACTGTATGTTGCAGGTCGAAATTTACCAAGTGTGAAAACAAAACCCATTGAATTAAAACAGGCAGAAAAATATTGCAAATTCGAGATTACTATGTGGTTCTACTGTGATTGAATCGCCGGTGGCATGACGTTTTTACCGCGGACTATGATTGGCTGGTTAGGATCGTTCACAACTTCGTCGTGTCTCACGCATTTTGAATTTGAACATGGTTGATATTTTGCTGGATCCTGATCCTTCTACAAGGAGAGGTTGAAAACTAATGGTATTTTCAAAAAGCACAATAGATTTCGCTTTAGATGATCTATAAGTGTTTTTTGGAGGCTCAAAAGCGATTGACATTGAAACAGAGTTTATTTTATTTTTTCTTTGTCTTTTTTTTCTTTTTAATTAGAACCACATATTTATCTCGATTTTTAATATTTTTCTGCCTGTTTTAATTCAATGTTTTTTTTCACACTTGGTAAATTTCGACCTCCAACATACAGTTGCAAAAGAAAGCGTACGAAAATATGGCTTATTAATGGAGATATCGCAGTTTGAAAATGAGACCTTTTCCGCGGTTCGAGAGGTCAAGTGAAGGTCACAACTACCGAGCTGAAAAAAACTAACGTATTTTCTGGGGCCTGCCGAGTGGCTGAAAGAAAGCTTAGGCGCGGAGACTGTTTTCAGCTTTTATTTTCGATATTCATTTTAAACCGAAAAGTGATAATAGGTTATACAGAAGAAGGCAAAATATCTGCTGTTTGAACATCAGTCAAACCTTCTATGATTCATTACGTACGTGTGCAAGAAACTCCAGCTAACTTGTTGCTGCATGTTGCAGACCTACATCGTTCGATACTCAAATATGGTTTATTTTAACATGGAGGCCTCAAAATGTGGATCCCCGAATACAATTGTCATAATTACTGAATTGTATCCAAGCAGGTTTGTTGGCAACGACTTTTTTTCCCGCTTTTTTTCCTCCTTTAAAATGCTTGAAATTTGTGTTGGTCAAATACATTGAAAGAACCTTCAAACAAAAACACATAATGTTGCCCAATAATCTAATAATATATGGTTCAACATTTACGAGTAAAAGCGTTTAAGACTTTGAATCCGTCTTGGGCAGAGCTGCCGTAGTTGGGCTCAAGAATCAAGTTGGATTCGAGTTGGATTCGACATCATCTTGTCACAATATCAAAAAAAATTGATAAAAAATTGACAAAAGTGGAGTTTCCTCATTCTGGTCTCGGGCTTAACAAAATTGGCCTGAGCGGTTTTGAGTAAAGCCACTGCAGACCACACGATTGTGTGTTGTCTGTAGTCGTAAGACATGCGACTATATCCATGATATCCAGTGACCGAGCCTTGTGATTCAGCCAGTCACTGAGTCGTACGACTGATCAGATCGTGTCGTCTGCGACGGCCTAAATAAATCCGTTTGTACTTTCAACTCTAGAGTTTTTTCGGCCTTCAGTGCACCGCAATGGGGTAAATCATAGAGCAATATAGATACAACATACCTATACGTTTAAAGTCCGATATGTTTGTTATTGGGTATTGTTGGCTGTCCTCTGTTCCGTCATCGTAGACTCTGTTGCACGAAACTTTGGTGACAAATAGAAAAGGCAAGTAATGAATGTCTTAACAGCCACACGTTCTACTAGATGAATTACATACGTATACCATACATATACGGTAAGTTGAAATAGATGTGCATACTAGTATAATTCAATCAAGTCAAACGGAGCTTTTATAATAACAATGTTTCAACTTACTCCGACTTATGCCTAATATAAGCTAAAACCATATCCAACTACATGTACTAATTTCTTTTGGTATCCCTCAAGTTTCATCAATCAGTCTCTTTGATTTAATTTGATTTAATTTGATTTATTCCCATCTATAAAAATATGAATATACATTTAAAGAGACATTACATTACGCATGATAACATCAAATATAACATACAATGTAACATTTTATACAATGCATACATTCAAATACATTACAATACAATAATGATATTCGACTATCTTAGAGCAACAAACATGACAAAGAATAAAAATCCAGTGGATGTGGGTAATTGGCAAAGGCCATGAGATCTGTTGAGGCCAATCACCTTTTTTCTACATTTTTTTTAAAACAGTCGAAACTTATGACTTTATGTATAACAAATAATCATATGTGACATACTATAATCGATATTCATAAAGAGGTTGCTGTTTCGAAAGTATCAAAGAGATCCCTAGAATCATCATATTATTGACAAGAAAAGCTAATGCTTTCATCATTCCAATAGAAGCATGTACGCTGGTCCCCATCTGTAGCTTTGGCACGCTGTGGGGTCATTCATTCTTTACTGATCCAATGGATATGCGGGCTGGCTTTCCACCGCTTAGATACTGATAATGTACTGGGTAACTCGGATTTGAAGAAGCAAGAAAGACAAAATACCTCATGGTATACACTATAACAGGGGGAACCTTGAATCAACGCGATATTAATGACTTACCTTCATCATAACCGGTTGACCCGTGGAAGTGTATGATTAGCATCCCTAGGAGGACACATACACCCCAAGTTGTGTTGAGTCTACCCTGTCTCATGACTTCACGATGCATGTTCTTCTTTTCCTACGTCAAATCCGGGATTTCACTTGATCTTCAACGGTATCTCACTCAACACGCTCTGAAAACAAATGTTCAGTGGCATCCCAAGTTGAGATATTCCAAGTTTATACAATGCTATGAGCGGAAAACGCTCTCATTTATTCCATCAAGTCATTTGAGGGGTTCTCTATTGAAACCCGCCACTATCCAACACATTTCCGCAACAGTTTATCACACCAGTGGAGTTTGTCTGCAGTAAACGGAAAGATGAAGAAGCGATCTGGGTGATGCTTGTCGAACCTACGTGATGAGCACATCCACCTGACACTCGGAGAAGTCGTTTCCTGGCTTTGCTATGTTGAGGAAATAAAACTCTTCTTAATCATATTTGATGTTGATATTGTATGTTGCATGTTTGGATATGTACAACCTGTGGTAGGCGAAAATAGGATATAATAAAAACGGAACTAGTCGTCATGAAATTCATGCTTCAGTAGCTGTTATTGTAATTCCATGCTGCTTTTGCCTAGCGAATTTTTTTGGCGCCATTGACCTGTTGACTATCTTGAATGGGTAAAGCCCGCTGAATGGGTGAAAGCGACACTGACAGCCACAGGCTGACACGGAGAGAGAGATGGAGTGTGAGAGGGAGAGAGGGAGGGGGGGGGGGGCTAGAAAGAAAGAAGGGGGGGTGGGGTGTGAGAGAAAGAAAGAGAGGTACATATAGTGAAAAAAGGGGGGGGGGGAGAAATAGACATAGACGGAGAGAGAGAGAGAGACGAACTGATAGAGGGAAACATAGACGAGCAGAGACAGAGAGATAGCGCGATGGGAGAAGAGAGGGGGGGGGGGGGTGACTGATAATCCCAAAGTGTGCTATTCTGTCAAATTGAAAAAAAGATGATGTTTAAGCATTGTACCATTTGTTGACTTCAACGAACAAAAGGAGAGCTCACAATGGTGAAAAGTTAGGGGGAAGTTGTGCATACATTACGAAAATGGTCGATTGTTGACTTCCGTACCGAATCTAAGTTTAATAGCGGAGTCTTTTATGGCATTTGCTCCTCTGACGTCACTTGGAGCTGTGCATTTTTTCAACTTTTCGTCAAAATGAGACTTTATTGCGGCAAACAAATGTGAAATTCGTTTTTAGTGGATAATTTTTACATAGATTAGTAACCCTTTAATATTGATACCAGCAGTAAGCCTATACCTTTGACACACGACGTAGCATGTATCTGCTGAAGTTTTGCAAAAATCAGGTTAGCAGAGCGAGGTTTCGATCCTCGGACCTCTGGGTTATGGGCCCAGCACGCTTCCGCTGCGCCACTCTGCTTCTTACAGACAATACGCATGTTGCCTCTCTCGTGTTGGTATGAAGCAATACTACTGTTACATATTGCACAGAAGGATCATTATTCAACATGTTAAATGATCCAAAAAAGTCATGTGGTATAAAATCTTATGCTGGAGTAGCCATGGTAGCGTCGCTGCGAGACGAGGTGTGTGTGTGTGTGTGTGTGTGTGTGTGTGTGGGTGGGTGTGTGTGTGTGTGTGTGTGTGTGGGTGTGTGTGTGTGTGTGTGTGTTTTGGGTGTGTGTGTGTGTGTGTGTTGTGTGTGTGTGTGTGTGTGTGGTGTGTGTGTGTGTGTGTGTGGTGTGTGTGTGTGTGTGTGAGTGGTGTGTGTGTGTGTGAGTGTGTGTGTGTGTGTTTTTGTGTGTGAGTATGTATGTGAGTGTGTGTGTGTGTAGGGGGATGGGGTGGACTTACATGTTTTGTGTGGAGGTGGATTTATATGTTCGGGGGGGGGGGGGTATCAGAAAAGATTTCATTCTTATGTATTATGGAATTGCTTTATTATCATTACTATTATACATATCTATTAGTATTATGATTATTATTCTATTTAATAGGAATATAATTTATAAGTTGCATATTCAGGTAGAATATGGCATATATATATTGTGTTTATATACAAGTGGTATATCATACTTTATTGTGTTTATTGAATCAATAGAAATATTACGTTTATGGATTTGTAATTCTGTTATAAAGTGAAATTGTTTATTTCATTATGTGAATGAAATCAAATAAAGAATATGGAAAAAAAGTGTGTGTGTGTGGTGTGTGTGTGTGTGTGTGTGTGTGTGTGTGTGTGTGGTAGGGGGAGGGGGTAAAAACCTGCGAAATTGTTCGTCGACAAAATATGGCTGCCGATAGCAAAACAGAGGAACTTCGTGGAGAGTTTGAAAGACAGGCCAGAGGAGAACATGGAAGGAGGGAATTAGACAGGTCTACACTGGTGTTCATAAATGACAAAGGAGAAGTGGAAGTAAATGAATTCATTATAGTACATACAAAGGAGATACAGCGCGATGAAATTAAAAAAAAAAACAGAAGAGAAGAACAGCATAGGACTACGTGGGATCTCTGCAATTTATCTGCAATGTTGAGAGGACCAGGATATTCTTCCCCGGGCAATATGATGGAATATGGCTTCAAGCTGTGTGGAGAGGAAGTGCAAATGTAAATTCTTAATTTGTTTTTCGATACCTTAAAGGAAGGCTATTATTTTTAAATGATCACCTCCTGAGTGTACACGGCTACCCTATATGCTGTGAGATTTTGAAGAATATCGGAGTTTCAGTTATACAGAGATAATGAATTTATCAGTGCCTGATCACAACATATAAGCAATATGGCGTGATGTTATGTTGTAGCGGAAATTCTTATTATAGTGTCAACTAGTTATCAAAATGACATCTTTTTTAGTTACATAGTGGAGCATGAAATGAACTTGGTTTATGTGAAAAGTACTGCCGGCACACAGCTATGCCAAGTAATGAGAACTGTACTGACTGGAAAAGAGATTATGTTTTGATGAAAGATTCGCAGGGCTATATAGGCTTGATATTTCTATCCCCAACTTTTGCATGGGGTATATGAATCATAAACAGATTTTATTGAGTAAGTTGTTATAGAATACTAAAATAGGATGATTATTATGAAAATAAACTGTTGTTTAGTTAGAACGGCATTGAAAAAAAAATTGAATGCATTTCTCACATTCGCGTTTCAGTAGTATGAGTGTACACGAGGCCTATATGGAGATAATTGTAATTGCATTGTTGGAATTAATTTGACAGAGCTGCATATTTTTTTTTCTGTCACAGTCTCATTTTCATGAGGTAGATGAATCATTCACTGATCTTGCTAGACAATTTTTTGTTTTCCTTTTCTCACTTTTTGACAATCAGGTAGATGAAGCTCTAATTGACTTATCAATTTTTTTTTCTTTTTGTTTCTCTCTGATAAGAAGACATGATGATTACAGTAACAAAATGAAATCAACATTATATTATATAAAAAAAAGAAGGATGTGGATTTAAACTTATTTTGGAATTTATACAATGTATCATTTCAATGTTTGATAAATATTGCAAACAAAAAAAATGTTGGATGAACTTAAAACTCATTAGTACGCATGTGAAGGGCAAGGTTGATTTATAGTGGAACTTTATATCTAAATAATGAAAATACGTAAAATCCATTGTGGTGTTAACAGGATGATGCAAAACTGAGGGTATGTTTGCGGTTACTGGATTGCCAAGCTGATCATTAATTATTCATTTAAAGCTTATTTGTGCATGCAATGATTTTACTAAGCAAGTTGTGTTGTATATAGACCGTAGTTCGGTTGATACGTCATGGAAAATGAGTCACTTTTTTCACATCATGGTTTAACAGATGAGAATTGTATTGGGTACAAAAGAGGTGATGTTTTGAAGGAAGACTTGCAGGATTAGGCTTGATATTGACTGCTGTAAAAATATATATATATTGTTCTGTTTAAAGCTTATCTGCATATAGGCTAGATAAATCATGGACGGATTTTATTCTGCAAGCTATTTATATTTAACTAAAATATAATGATTACTTTGGACAAACACACCGCTGTTTTTTTTTCAGAACGGAAAAGAAAAGAAGTTATCGCCTTTTTCACATTCATGGTATATAACTGAGAACTGTATTGAGTGTACATGAGGGTATGTTTTGTGGAATCGGGAAAGGCAGGGTCATAGGCTTGATACTTATTGTTCTGTCACCAGCTTATGTGCATACATGGTAGTTTGAATCATGCACTGATTTTCTGGGCAAGATATTTGCTCGTAGTTACTGGTGGGCATACAGAACGAAGTTCGGTTGGAATGACATGGAAAAAAAGGAGATTGATTGATTGATTTTTTTTTCACATTCATGCATGGTATAATAGTATGAGGTCTGATAATAGCATGGCGTGCATGTACCCTTTTAGCATTATCGTTATTCTACGGCATGCAGATTTTGTTTCAATTTAACTTAAGCAATGATATAATTTCCAGCTGTTGAAACCTGCATAACAATAGTGGTTACTGATGTTATGTGTCTTAGGAATTGTAATATACACATGCATTTGTTTAAAGCTTTTCCTTCATACAGTAACACTCATGCATGCATAAGCTTTTTTTTATGTTGGGTTAATAGGGTTGATTTCCAACCCAAACAACCCAACCAGTACATATTTAATACCCCTTTCCCGCTGCCCGTCTCGGTGAACCACCGAGAGGTTCCCCGGTGAATTCACCGGGGAACCTCTCGGTGAAAGTTTCAGTGCCGTCGTTTCACACCGCTCTCGGTGAAACTTTCCCCTAGACGGGTTTTCTGCTCGCAACGTGGGTGATCCCAGCGGAAGTGTGTGTAATAATGGCGCGCCGCGCGATATTTCGCGCGCTAATTTGAACGTGCATATAAGCATGCAGCTAGTGCAGTGGTGGCGGACTGTATCAGACAATACTGGAGAGTTCAGAGCTAGACACTATAGAGGAAGACGAAGAAGGAGGACGCATCAAATCGATCAAGTACACTGTAAACCTATACAACCAGCTTTGTATACACGGCGTGCTACTAGTAATTAAACAATCAATGCACAGCACGATGCAAAACAATGCCGTCGCACTGTGGACGCCACATTGCACACGAAACGACAAACATTAGTGTCGTGTGTATGTTTACAAACACGAATTACCTGTACCTGTACGTGTGGATTTGGGAGGTCGAGTGCACGCTAGCTGGCTGAAAACGTGTGCATGACAGGAAACAAAACATGACCTTTGACATAATCTGCATATTTTCCCCGGTGTTTCACCGAGACGACCTTTCACGCTGGGCGCTCTCGGTGAACCACCGGGTGATCTCCCGTTGAACTATCGGTGTTCACCCAGGACGCTTCTCGGGTAACAATTGCCCAAAATTTCATCGGTGTTTCACCTAGGCTTCCCCTAGGTTTCAACCGAGAGACCTTTCACACTGCAGGGTTCCCCGGGTGCCCCCAGGTGCCCCCGGGGAAGATTTTCTTCAGCGGGAAAGGGGTATTAGATTAAGGATTTTGGAATTACACGTGGAATGCAGTTTTAGTTCAAAGGAGGAAGGGGAGGGGCTCAAGCTCTCGCACTTAAAGTTATGTGTGCGGTAGAGCATGTTAAACACGGTACGTACATCGTTTTTCTGTGGAACTATGTGGATGGGATTAATGTGTGTATGCGGGAGGGGAAGGTATGGGGTGGGTAGTCCGGTTCTGCTTGTAGTCTTATTTCCTGTTGTGAGTTATGCAGAGGTAGGGCTTGTGCTGCCAGCGATGATGCATGTACTTTTAGTCTCCTTAAAATGTATTCATAATGGCTGTTAACTTTATTTTAACTTCAGTTAATGTAAGGGGAATAAGAGATGCAACAAAAAGGGGAAGGGTTTTTGAATGGTGCAAAACAAAAAAGAGTAGTGTCGTATACCTTCAGGAAACATTCAGTACTGCAGACATAGAGGACAGATGGAAGTTAGACTGGGGTGGCCATGGGGTATTTAGTCATGGCACTAACCATAGCAAAGGAGTAGCAGTTATGTTTGGGGCTGATTTAGATCTTAAAGTAGAACAGCTTTTAGCGGACAAAGAAGGAAGAAGGAACATATATATAGGGCTAGTTCAAGGTGAAAAATTGATTTTCGGAAATGTTTATTCTCCAACAAGGGACAAAGAACAGGTACAATGTGAATTCTTTTTAGATCTGGACAGGGCCTTATCTACCTTAGCAGAAGATAGATACAAAATTTTAATAGGAGGGGATTTTAATATCCTTATGAATATGACTTTAGATTATTTTGGCTCTAGGACAGTGTCAAAAACTAAAAGTAGGGATGTGTTGAAAGTTATCTTGGATAAATTTGATTTGATTGACATATGGAGGAAAAGAAACCCAAATAGGAAACAATTTACATTCAGGCAGAAAAACCCAGTGGTCCAGACTAGATTAGATTATATTTTTGTCTCTACTACACTAGAAAGCATTGTAAACAAGTGTGATATTTTGGTCTCAGTTACACCAGATCACTCTGGCATTAGTCTATCACTTGGAGATTCTAAACGTAATCATGCTTTTGGAAAGTCCTATTGGAAATTTAATAATAGTTTATGTTTAGATAAGGAATTTGTGGATAAAGTGAACTGTGAAATTAAAGAATTAGAGGCAACCTGGGGAAGTCAAATTTCTAATAAAATCATATTATGGGATTTTATTAAAATGAAGTTAAGACAATTTATTATAAAATATTCTAGGGAGAAGGCTAAAAAGAGAAAGAATACTATTGAGAAATTAGAAGAGGAAATTAGGGACTTAGAAAATCAAATATTAGACACGCCTACAAAAGCAATAGGTGATAAAATAGATGAGAAAAAGAAGGATTTGGAAAAACTATACGACTTTGTGCGACAAGGGGTTAAAGTGCGATCTCGGGCACCATGGTCTGAAGAAGGGGAAAACTAATAAAAAGAGAAGTTTCGTTAGTGAAATTCATGATGATGATATGAATATTATAAAAGATAGAAATAAGATATCAAACATAATAAGGAATTTTTATGAAAAATTATATGCCTCAAAAAAAAATGATGTGGATTTTAGCGAAATAGGATTTTTCAGTGATATACACAAATTAAGCGAAGAAAATAAAAATTTTTGTGAAGGTAATATGACAAATGCAGAATGCTATAATGCCTTGAAAGAATTAAAATGGAATAAATCGCCTGGAAATGACGGTTTTACAGCAGAATTTTATTGTACTTTTTGGCCGGCTTTGGGCGGAGTATTGGTGGGTGCTTTGAACGAATCCTTTGACAGGGGGGAATTATCTAGTTCACAGAAGCAAGGGGTCATAACACTTATTGAAAAGGAAGGTAAAAACAATCTCCACATAAAGAATTATAGACCAATAACACTTTTGAATGTTGATTATAAGATTTTGTCTAAAGTGTTAGCTAAAAGAATAAAAGAAGTGCTTGGAGAAATAATACACTTTGATCAAGTTGGATATATTCAAACTAGAAATATTGGGGAGGCAGTACGCCTGATAGATGACATGTTTTTTCATTCTTTAAACCGTACCATAGGGTTCTTAGCTGCAATTGACTTTGAGAAAGCTTTTGATTCAATTTCTCATCAATTTTTATTGCATGTCCTGAAAGTCTTTGGTTTTGGTGATACTTTTTGTTTATGGATTAAGATTTTGTATAATGATATAAGCAGTTGTGTGATGAATGGTGGACATTCAACTGGCTATTTTGATATAAAAAGGGGTGTAAGGCAAGGGGATCCACTTTAACCATATTTATTTGTACTGGCCATAGAAATATTGACATTGCAAATTCGAAATGATGATAAAATCAAAGGGATTAAATTGGGCCAAAGTGAAATCAAACAGGTATTATATGCAGATGATATAACACTATTCTTACAAGACAAAGAATCCATTGAAAGGGTACAGCAAGTGTTTGAAGCCTTTGAAAAAATCAGTGGTTTAAAAGTTAATAAGGACAAAACAAATTTTGTGTGGTTGGGGAAAGAAACTGAAATATCAGGAGTTCAGCTATTTGGGAATTTAGTGGAAGAAGTGAAAATATTAGGCATGTTAGGGATATACTTCACACGAAATTTGAAACGGAAAGAGGATTTAAATTATAAAGAGATATTGAGCAAAATAAAAAGACTTGTGGGATGGTGGAAACAAAGGGATCTTACCATAATGGGTAAAGTGCAACTGTTAAAGACATATGTTCTATCTAAATTTAATTATGTTTCTTCTCTCATTACCGTACCAAAACCCATTCTAGAGGAGGTGGAACGCATATCATTTGATTTCATATGGGGTGGAAAGAACAGAATAAAACGGAAGATTTTGTATCAGGATTATGAGTTCGGAGGGATAAGAATGACAAACTATGAAACATTTATTAAATCTCAAAGGGTTATGTGGCTTAAGCGTTTACTCTATGGAGAAAATTATTCAGGATGGAAAATTTCATTTGACTATTTTGGTAGGGCATTTGGGGGAAGATTCATATTTCTATGCGATTATGATTTGGATAAAATAGATGTAGACAATTTTGCACCTTTCTATAAAGAAATGTTAAAAGTGTGGCAAGAAATGGATAAATGTAGACATTTTGAAGAGAACAAAAATAACCCCATTCTTTTAAATAACAAACATATTTGTATCAGAAATAGAATGATATTTGATGAGGATCTATTAAAGAAGAGAATTGTTCAAATAGATGACATAGTTTATGGTATAAACATGAAACCTTACACTTATTTTTGGAGTTTAGGTATTGATAGCAAAGGATTATTGAAAATCCATGATATTTTTAAAGCTATTTCAAACGATTGGAAAATGAGAGACCATATGCAGGTGGATGTTCAGAACTATGATATTAGATTAAACATTGGGCATGTTGGGGGGCAAATGGGCACACTGCTTAGATTAAAATCTAAGGAAATATACAATTATTTCATTAGACAATATCAGGAAGATTATAACTTACAAATACGAGATGGATGTAATCAATATAACCATGATAAGGAAGAAATCAAGGAAATATTTTTGAGAATAAGACGTACAGTAACTTGTCGTAAGCACAGGGAATTTCAATACAAATTACTACATGGTGCCTTATATACGAAAGAACACCTCTACAGATTTGGATTTGTATGTGATAAATTATGCTCTATATGTAAAAAGGAGGAGGAGACGTATCCACACCTATTTCTTTTTTGTGAACAGGTTCAAAGAACTTGGCAAGAAATAATAGATAGATTAGAGTTAAGGGAAATAAACATAAGTGACTGGAAGTTAATTTTCATGGGGATCAAAGGAGATTCTCATAGAATTCAATTATGCGATTCCATTATCTTCATTATAAAATATATTATATATTTTTCTAGATCAAAAGGAGTTCTTCCTTCAATAAACAAAATTCTAATGAGGATCACAGATTATAGAGAGAGGGAAAAGGAATTAGCGATTAAAACTGGTAAAATAGGGCTACATATGATAAAATGGCAAGAGCTAAATATTTAGGGTATCCTAGGATAGTATATTTGTCTTTTCGTTTTTTTTCCCAATCTTATTGAAACATAAAAAAAAACCTTCCAGTACACCCACAATTACGATTCCCTGGCAGCATAAGCTCGTAACTTTCTTATTTAAACATTGCGGAGGTGAGAGTGTGAGCGGATATACCGGACATGAGGGTGTCGGGAGGGGGAGGGGAAGGGGAGGGGGAGGGGGTCGCCTTTTATATATGGTGGGGTTGGTGTTAGGGGGTGGCTGTCCAGATGGGGGTTAGGAATGGTTAGGACTAATTTTAGGGGTGTATTATAGGTTGGGGGATTAGTGGACTTGTTTATTTAAAACTTGATTCCGGAAGCTATTCGTTCAGTTTATTTGATTAAACATCGTTACATGATTATAACAATTGAGTAATTATATTAAATATTTTCAGCTATTTTATTGTAATCAATTTGTACTTACAAATGCATATATATATAAGTTGCATGATGGTTTTGTTTAATTTGTGTTAATATATTTGAACTGATTATATGAATTTAATTTGTATTATTATGGAATCAGAATAAAGATCATTAAAAAAAAAACAAAAAAAAAACGCACAATTGGCTCATTAAAGATTCACATCGGCGTTTTCATCAAGTTGGCTTTTAGGCTCCGAAAAGACTCTTTTGTCTATGAATAAAACGGAAAAAAATAAATAATAGTTATAATGAGCATACAAAGATATGAACACATACTCACCGCTAACCATTACACATTCATAGATTAGACTGTTGAAGTGAAAATCTTTGCAAAAATAATGTTAGCAGAGCGAGGTTTCGATCCTCGGACCTCTGGGTTATGGGCCCAGCACGCTTCCGCTGCGCCACTCTGCTTCTTAGAGAATTTACATGTGTTATATATTTTAATGTTGTCGGCTGATGCAATACTATTGCAATACTACTACTGCTCTACAGCCGTCGTCGTAGTGTATTCACAACTTTCTCCCAAATGAACTGCCTAGTGACGCATTATTCCATTCACCTGTATTTCGTGATCTAGTTTCAATGGACGGTACGCACTCTGAATCCATTGGTTGTTGCTCCTCGGACAAGCTTTGAGGTTACCATTAGTAACGTCATGTTTGAACGACGTGAATAAATTGTTCATACATTATGATTGTGTTATAATTGCAGTTTTGTTTCATTCCGTCAGCCGGTACAACATTACTTAATTTTGCAAAAATCTTCATTTCAACAGCCATTTTGTTATCTTTGGCAGAAAGTCCCAGACATTTTCAAATATTCTATAGGTACATTGTTGTGTTTAATATTTTATTTCGTTTTATTCATAACGCCAGAATAGTCATTTTCAGAACCCGAAACCAGCTTGACAAAATAGCCTGTGTTATCTTTTCGAGGCATTTTTCCCCTCTGGTTATACACACCATTCCCATATGGCAATATTAAGTGTGGCAGAGAAGGAGTTAAGCAAAACTCTACAACAGAATTGCTGGCATGCTAGCTATTTGGATAGTAGGGAGTGCACCATGAAAATTGCATACCCCCCCCCCCCCACACACACACGCTCATTCCTATCTAGTCTCGCAGTGATACCCCCCCCCCCCCCCACCACCCCCCGCAACCCCCAAACATACCCCATTCCCCAAATCACGGACATCTCTAGTAAAATGCCGAAGTGAAGTCTTCATACCAATTGTTATAGATCTCTGATTCTGAACGACATCCCTCATTGATAGTGATGTAGTGGTCCGATATTGTCTAGTTGGCTAGTCTCGGGCACTTATAATGAGAGTCTCTGCTGTGACCACCGCTGTTTATTGCTCTACCCAAATAGTTTAGAATAAGTTGTCTTGACAAAATGATCACATTTCGGGACCCTGTACCCGGCACGTAGTTATTAATTGATCATCATTATTCACTGCAGTTGTATTACATCAGCCTACAACAACAACACATGTAACACGTAGTTTGTTTATTCGTCATTAGGTAATTTTGCACTGGTAATTCACCCCCCCCCCCCTTTCATTACAATTTCGTGTTAAATTTTGAACGTACGGACATCAAGTTTGACAGAGACGATGCCAATTCTTGAACTAGGATGAACCCATGTATATTCATAGCATCTTCAGGTCAGGGGCTCTCTAACAGATCATGTGTAATATAATCATTGCAGTTGGATTTCATTAGCGGACAACAATAAAATAGGTAACACGTGTTTAGCCTATAAGAAGCAGAGTGGCGCAGCGGAAGCGTGCTCGCCCCATAACCCAGGGGTCCAAGGATCGAAACCTCGCTCTGCTAACATCACTTTTGCAGAGAAGTACCAGATATATATTCATAATCGTTTAGGCCCATGATCACTTTTATTTTTTATTTCGTTTTATTTATAAAGACAGGATAGTCATAGTTTTCAGAGTCCGAAAGCCATGCAGCTTGACAAAATAGCTTGTGTTTTACGCTATCGACGAATTCTTGCATTGGTGAAACACACCATTCTCAAAGGGTAGTATAGAGTCTGGCAGAGAAGAAGTTAACCAATTATCATGCTCCATTAGGGAGGTTTTTTGCATTACAAACCACCTTTCATTGAAATTTCATGTTAAATTTGGAACCGACACCAAGTAAGACAGAGATCATGCCAATTTGTGAACAAAAATTAACTAGTGTAGTACATTAGTATATTCAGAACATTTTCACGTCAGCTGTATGGAGTCTCTTACAGATCACATATTGCGGGTGTATTGCATCAGCCGACATCAATAAAATAGGTAAAACGTATACATGGTCTGTAAGAAGCAGAGTGGCGCAGCGGAAGCGTGCTGGGCTCATAACTCAGAGGTCCGAGGATCGAAACCTCGCTCTGCTAACATCATTTTTGCAGAGATCTTCACTTCAACAGTCTCATTTTATGGGTTTGTAATGGTTAGCAGAAAGTACGAGATATTATTCATAATAGTTTAGGCCCATGATCACTTTCATTCATTTATATTTATATTTATTTATATGTTATTTATATATACATGGTACATGCACATAATTTTTAGAGCCCAACAGCCCGCTTGAAGAAAATTTCTGCACTCGTGAAAAGACACTTTTTAAAAGGCAGTATGGAGTCTGGCAGAGAAGGAGTTATCTTTAATGTGTTATGCGTCTTTAGCCCATTTTTGCACTGGGATACACCCCCCCCCCCCCAATTTCATTACAATTTCATGTTAAATTTTGAACCGACATCAAGTTAGACAGAGATCGTGCCAATTCTTGAACTAGGATTAACGAATGTAGATTATTAGTGTGTTCATAACATTTTCACGTCAGGGACTCTCTGACAATCATTGCGTGTGTATTGCATCAGCCAACTACAATAAAATATGTAAAACATGTTCAGTCTGTAAGAAGCAGAGTGGCGCAGCGGAAGCGTGCTGGGCCCATAACCCAGAGGTCCGAGGATCGAAACCTCGCTCTGCTAACATCATTTTTGCAGAGAAGTACCAGATATATTCATAATCGTTTAGGCCCATGATCACTTTCATTAATTTATTTCGTTTTTTATTATTTTAGCTATTTTAGTATTCATAAGGACAGGATAGTCATAGTTTTCAGAGTCCGAAAGCCAGCTTGACGAAATAGCTTGTTTTTTACGCCATTGACGAATTCTTGCACTGGTGAAACACACCATTCTCAAAGGTTAGTATAGAGTCTGGCAGAGAAGAAGTGAACAAATCTTCTTGCTCCATTAGGGAATTTTTTGCATTACAAAATCCCTTTCATTGAAATTTCATGTTAAATTTGGAACCGACATCAAGTAAGACAGAGATCATGCCAATTTGTGAACAAAAATAAACTAGTGTAGTCCATTAGTATAGTCAAAACATTTTCACGTCAGCTGTATGGAGTCTCTTACATAAATTATTACATATTGCGGGTGTATTGCATCAGCCGACATCAATAAAATAGGTAAAACGTACATGGTCTGTAAGAAGCAGAGTGGCGCAGCGGAAGCGTGCTGGGCCCATAACCCAGAGGTCCGAGGATCGAAACCTCGCTCTGCTAACATCATTTTTGCACTTCAACAGTCTCATTTTATAGATTTGTAATGGTTAGGAGAAAGTACCAGATAATCACAATCATTTTGGCCCATTAACATTCTTATTGATTTATTCCGCTTTATTTATAAATACATGCAGAGTCGAAAAGGCAGCTTGACAAAATAACCTGTACTCACTCTTTATCTAAGCCATTGAGAAATTTCTGCACTGGTGAAATATACCAATCTCAAAGGGCAGTATGGAGTGTGGCAGAGAAGGAGTTAAATTCTAAGCGTCATTAGGGCATTTTTGCACTGATGAGACAAACCCCCTTTCATTGAAATTTCATGTTAAATTTTGAACCGACATCAAGTTAAACAGCTGAGAGATCAGGCCAATTTGTGAACAAGGGAAAACTAATGTAGTATGTTAGTATACTCAGAACATTTTCAGCTGTATGGAGTCTCTTGCTGATCACATATTGCGGGTGTATTGCATCAGCCGACATCAATAAAATAGGTAAAACTTACATGGTCTGTAAGGAGCAGAGTGGCGCAGCGGAAGCGTGCTGGGCTCATAACTCAGAGGTCCGAGGATCGAAACCTCGCTCTGCTATCATCATTTTTGCAGAGATTATCACTTTTAGCAGTCTCATTTACGGATTGTAATGGTTAGCAGAAAGTGTGATATGCCATATCTTTAAGGCTCATTATCATTTTCTTTCATTTATTCCGTTTTATTTATATAGACATGGTACATAGACATAACTTTTAGAGTCCAACAGCCCGCTTGAAGAAAATTTCTGCACTCGTGAAAAGAAACTTTTTAAAAGGCAGTATGGAGTCTGGAAAAGAAGGAGTTATCTCTGATGTGTTATGCATCTTTAGGCCATTTTTGCACTGGTAATTTACCCCTTCCCCCCATTTCATTACGATTTCATATTAAATTTTGAACCGACATCAAGTTAGACAGAGATCGTGCCAATTCTTGAACTAAGGTGAACTAATGCATGTAATATAGAATATTAGTATATTCATTTTCATAACTTTTTCACGATCAGGCACTGTCTTACAGATCGTGTGTAATATAATCATTGCAGGTGTATTGCATCAGCCGACATCAATAAAATAGGTAAAATGTACATGGTTTGTAGGAAGCAGAGTGGCGCAGCGGAAGCGTGCTGGGCCCATAACCCAGAGGTCCGAGGATCGAAACCTCGCTCTGCTAACATTATTTTTGCAGAGATCTTCACTTAGCGGTCTCATTTATGGATTTGTAATGGTTAGCAGAAAATACCAGATATATCCATAATCATTTAGGCCCATCATCTTATTTTGTTTTATATATAAAAACATAATCATTAGTTTTAGAGCCTAACAGCCAGCTTGAAGAATTTCTGCACTGGTGAAATAAACACTTTTTAAAACGCAGTATGGAGTATGGCAGAGAAGGAGTTAACACTAATTGTTTATGCGTCATTAGGCTATTTTTGCACTGGTAATGCAACCCCCTTCATTACATTTTCATGTTAAATTTTGAAACAATATCAAGATATACAAAGATCATGCCAATTCTTGAACTAGGATTAACGAACGTAGTTTATTAGTGTGTTCGTAACATTTTCACGTCAGGGACTCTCTAACAATCATTGAATGTGTATTGCATCAGCCTACTACAATAAAATAGGTAAAACATGTTCAGTCTGTAAGAAGCAGAGTGGCGCAGCGGAAGCGTGCTGGGCCCATAACCCAGAGGTCCGAGGATCGAAACCTCGCTATGCTAACATCATTTTTGCAGAGATCATCACTTCAACAGTCTCATTTTATGGATTTGTAATGGTTACCAGAAAGTACCAGATATATTCGTAGTCGTTTAGGCTTATTATCATTTTTTATTTATTTATTCCGCTTTATTCATAAATACATGCACAGCCCA
This sequence comes from Arbacia lixula, assembly GCA_963669155.1. Lineage (NCBI taxonomy): Eukaryota > Metazoa > Echinodermata > Echinoidea > Arbacioida > Arbaciidae > Arbacia > Arbacia lixula. The sequence goes on from OZ022579.1 coordinate 6,973,912, forward strand.
AAAGGCAGCTAGACAAAATAACCTGTACTAATTCATTATATAAGCCATTGAGAAATGTCTGCACTGGTGAAATACACCAATCTCAAAGGGCAGTATAGAGTCTGGCAGAGAAGGAGTTAAATTCTAAGCGCCATTAGGACATTTTTGCACTGATGAAACAAACCCCCTTTCATTGAAATTTCATGTTAAATTTTGAACCGACATCAAGTTAAATAGCTGAGAGATCAGGCCAATTTGTGAACAAAGGTGAACTAATGTAGTATTTTACACGATGGAGCACGCTATCCTTACTACTGGGTGTATGCCTAAAATTTCTTTGTAAATTAATGTACTATGTTAACATATTCAGAATATTTTCACGTCAGCTGTCGGGAGTCTCGTACAGATCACATACTGCGGGTGCATTCCATCAGCCGATGTCAATTAAATAGGTAAAACGTGCATGGTCTGTAAGAAGCAGAGTGGCGCAGCGGAAGCGTGCTGGGCCCATAACCCAGAGGTCCGAGGATCGAAACCTCGCTCTGCTAACTTAGATGTCTTTGTTTTGCTCTTTGGATGAGGATCCTGAGCAATGCTTAGGTTTGAAACATTGATTTTTGAAAAATCCCGACACACGAGTAAGCTAAACTATATATATTTTTGTTGAAAATCCATGAATAAAATAGATTTTTGTGTATTGCAGCTATCCTTTCACAAATACAATTTATAGTCACACTCGAAACGTGACAAACATTAATTCATTCATTTCAACACAACAAATAAAATCACAAATATTAACAAGGGTATGAATATTCAGAAGAAGACTGTATGAGATGTCATTAATCGTTATTTTGTTTGCAAAAGGTTCTGCTACATTACCTTTAGGCCCACTGAATAACCAAAACAAAGGCATGGACACTTCTCATCATCATTGTGTATAGCTCTGTAATTGGCCAAAAGACAAGTCAGCAGAGCAAGGTTTCGATCCTCGGACCTCTGGGTTTTGGGCCCAGCACGCGCTTCCGCTGCGCCACTCGCTCCATGTTTTAAGACCAGGAAGGTGTTAGAACTGGAGTCAGCACGAAGAATAATTTATTCCTACACCAGTCGCGATCATTGATAGCACAATAGAATATTTGACGCATTTGGTTCTTTGATCCAGTGACGACCGCCGCCAAATAATATTATGCAAAACGAATTTTGGATGCATTTAGAGGAATATATGTTCTGTATCATGCGCAGAAGATTTCAGAACTACTTCATGAACTGAACTGCATGTGCATTAGTAATACATTTTATAACGATACGAGTCTGTGAATTTCAGATTATATTGTTGCTTCGTTTTTGTGATAAAAGGAGAATAATGTAGAAAATATGTCAGAAAAATGCCTCCATATCGTACATTGGGCAATCATATTTCCTTAAAGATATCCTGTAAATCGTTTACTGAGTGTGTCACCTTTTATGAAAACAACCTCAATTTTGTGTTCGGAGATGTCCGAAAAAGTTACGGACCAAATTCTTTTTACAATTTTATCAATTTTTTTTTTATTCGCTCACCCCAAAACTTATTCACGGTGTGTGTGAAAAGATCAGCTATGAACTCCCAGCGACGGCTGAACGGTTGACATATTTCTCAAAACAGATTTTCTTTTGTTATTCAGAGGAAGGAACTGCCTAATTAGAGATACAGCGTATTGTTTGAAACACCTGAATGTCTTGCATTTTTATGAGGCGGCGGTCATCATAGATCAAAGGAGGTCTATCAGAGCACTGTCCATCCATGCTAGGTCCATGGTAAGACCGTTGATTGTAGGTAACCGCTATTGTTTGTTTGGCTAACGTAATATGGCTAACGTAATATTGCCCCCCCCCCTCCTCTGCATAAGTCTTCTCCCCTCCCATCTATAGAGCTCCTAGCTCCAGCCTTTGCTCCATTGCTTCACCCCCTCCTCTTTCCTAGATGGTGCTCTTCCCCTTCGATATGACCCTCCTCCCCTCCCATCTCAATTGAGGGATCGAGGTCCTCTTCCTTCTATATAGCTCCTCCTCTTCCATCGGCTCGTGGCTCCTTCCTTCCCATCAATATAGCTCCCAGCTCCGTCGGCTTCACCCACCTCCTACCCCCCACCCCTCAACATGACCTTATTCTCCTCCCATATAGCTCCTAGCTCCATACCTTCATTCACCTCCATCCCTCACCGCCCCCCTCCAACATTACCTTTTCCCCCTCCCATCTTTATAGCTCCATTGAGGGAGATCTCCTTCCGTATATGGCTCCTTCTCTTTCATAGCTTCTGGTTCCTTCTCCCCTCCCATCTATATAGCTCACACCTCCGTCGCTCCATAGCTTCATCCACCTCCTACCCCTCCTCAACATGATCCCTCTCCCCTACCATCTATATAGCTTCTAGCTCCATATAGCTTCATCCACCTCCTTAATCCCTCCCGCCAACTCCCTCAGCCTGCGCTCCTCCGCTCCTCTCTCCCTTCTTCCATAGGCTTTTTGCTCCTTCGATTGATCCCTCTAGCTTCATCCTCACCCCACTCCCCCTCTCACTCTAGGTCTCACGCCACGATGCGACCAGACGGAATCGGTCCGTATTCTAAACAGAGGCCTTTGACGCAAATTTGTGCAATTGCATGTACTCAACTTCTAATAACTTTACGGGGCGTACGCCAAATAACCTAAAGCAATTATCATTGATTGAATATAATTGATTTATTTTTGTCCTCGGAATTATATTGAGTTTGTCCGCGTTACAATAATTACAACGAATAATTGAAAATCAAGGATTTTGTGAGATCAGATAATTTATCTTGCGTCCGGCCCACAAAGTTACTTTACATTTAGTACACGTTGTAAATATCGGCCAATATGTTTCCGGGTGAGTCCGTCTACCCATCCTGTTTCACATGATACTCTGTGATATATTTGACCAATTCCACCAAACTACCATGATAACAAATAACACGTCGCTCGATCAATCTCTTTGCATTGTTAGTACTGTTCGAATTGTATAATTGTCTACTTGTAGGTCTACTATTGTATCCCTGCATTATTTGTATGTACAAAATAAAAATGCAATTCACAATCAATCCACAGTTGGCGCTCTTCTGGCTGAAGTGTACTGGTGGAAGCACACGCACCGCAAAATCAGGCCGAGAAACTCCCCCAAGTCATGTGACTCATTATTGTCACATGACCACACAGAGTCTCCCAAACAGTGCTGTACACTGCATGCAATACGCGTTCAGATATCGGCGGCGTCTCGCGGCTACGCTCCCACTAAAGTGCATCAGCACCGCTCGCACTTTTTCAGTCGAGTCTCAATGTGTGTTGTGTAACTTCCGAAGCAGGGCGAGCTTGAGAACTTGAGGAATCGGAGGTATGTATAATTACCTGTAACTTAGATCGACAACTACGTCAACATCTTACTAGGTTATATTTTGTGTGTGTGTACTGTAGACTCACCACACAGTGATTTTGCCTTAACTTGTATTTTGTGTATGTTCATGATTCCGGCTCGCTTAGGTGAGTAAAAAAATTAGTAAACACTTTCTTCTGACTGTGTCATGTGTGTAGCTGTAGTGGGATATGGCCTTGGCTTAGCAAGTATTACACACATGTAACAGGTTTACTGCGACCAGCCCGCTCACGCAGTGAGCGGGCTGGTCGCAGTAAGTAACAGGTATGCCCTGAACTGAGCTTAGGATTTGACAGCATTCAACATGCACCTTTATAGTGGAGAGTAAGTTCAACTTCACTGTTTTTATTCTGGGTAAGTGATAACCAATACTAGAATGTTATAAATTAAACATCCACTAGGCACTAAGTAGCCTGAACTGTTTGTTTGATTTTTTTTTACTTGTTTGTGATTGTTTTAACCTTGTCATTGTCTTAATTATTTTCTCTCGTATATACAGGAGTTCTATCGTTGGGAGGAGTAGCATTCAACTAAAATATATCTGATTCTGAAGTGTCGAGATGCAGAGGGGACCCATTCTAGTTCTCTTGGCATGCCTTGCATTGCCACTTCTTTGCCAGTGCCAGTATCAACCCAACTGGGACTCCATCGACTCTAGACCTCTCCCTGATTGGTAATTCTTTTCACAAGTTTTATTGAAAATACCTACACAATAGCTCAAAGGAATTGGCATAGGGAAATACCAATGGAAGAAAGGGAAGGAGCCGCAGTTTTAAACTGCGGTATATTTTGTCCAGTTCCGCATGAAACACGATGCTTTAGCCTAAAAAGCATCGTGTTTCATGCTGGACTGGACAAAATAAACCGCGGTTTAAAACTGCGGCTCCTTCCCTTTCTTCCATTTCCCTTTCCCTATGCCAATTCCTTTGAGCTGTAGCATAAGTAGTACACTGGTCAGCAAATTAAAAAGCATTGACAGAATGAAGGCAAAGATGAAGAGAGAGAGAGAGAGAGAGAGAGAGAGAGAGAGAGAGAGAGAGAGCGATGAGTGCTTTAAAATGACACAGACAATGAATGTGACAGTGCAATTAAGAGATGAAAATACATTTGTTTATTGTGTTGTTCATTTATTTCTTTGTTTACAATATGACATAGAAGTACATGTCTTGATATTGATTATTGTATCTTGATGTAATGAACTTCATTGGACAGATCAGTGTATAAATTGAAATTCTTCAATTTTTTATGAGCCTTTATTGAAATATGGACTGTTTTTTCGCTCTCTGGGTCAAAATATTTTCATATTTTAACAGAACATAAGCTGTGTTGTTTGTGGTAATGAAAAAGAATCTTGCTCTCTGAGTGCAAATTTTCAATTGGTGTTTCCCCATTGGGAGTTTAGCTATGGGAGCAAATCATCCTGGCAAATATCTGCGGGGTTTTTTCTCTGGCACAGACAATTCTGTGGGGATAGAGTTTTGTAAATGCATTGCTGGCCTGGTGTGCATATGTATGCATATTTTCTGTTTGTTTGGGAGCTATGCACGAATAAATCCTCCTAAATAATGTAAACTTCTCCCTAAAATGTATGTTTGTGAGTGTTACAAACTACATGTATGTGGGCCTGTCTACAAGTAGTAGGGATATATTTCTGTTACATTTATAGTAACATTTGTGTAAATCTCTTAAATTTCAATGATTTTTTTTTGTTTCTTAAATAAACTAGCCAATAATAATAAAATATCAAAGAAATGTATCGATTTGCACTTTACAAGGTTTTGTACGCTCCAGAAAATTTGCCCTTTACAAATTTGCCATAGCATGTTTGTAACGGGACAGACGACTGTTACAAACTCGTCTGTCCCGTTACCAACGTGCTATGGCAAATTTGTGTAGGCGTAGTTTAGAAATATATAATAAATGAACATTCGGAGCTGGATTTTAGCTGACGTTATTTTGGAGGAAATTAATTCAACACTGTCATATTTTGGTGGTGCAAGGTGGTCTTAATTTCAAATGATTCAGTTGTGCCAAAAATATCCCTTTACTGTAGACAGACCCATGTACAAAATCCAATTAAGTGTAGTTAACTCATAAACAGGACTTGACGGCAAAGAATTGAAAGAAAAGATGACAAATAGTAACTTTAAATAATAGTGCAACTACTTGTACATGTATGATGAGCCATAGTGATAAATAAAGAGACAGCTAATATCTTGGGATTTCTTAAGAAATTATACCAGTGGAAACAATGATCATAAACCAAAAATTAATTCACCTCGCAGGTACGATGAGGCCAAGTTTGGGATCTTCATGCACTGGGGGGTGTACTCCGTGCCCAGTTTCTTCAGTGAGTGGTTCTGGGACCGGTGGCAGGGCAACCCGCCCTACCCCTCGGTGGTTAACTTCATGAAGCAGAACTACCGGCCAGGTTTCACCTACCCAGACTTTGGACCGCAGTTCACTGCAGAGTTCTTTGACCCCGACCAGTGGGCGGAGATTCTGCAAGCCTCAGGAGCAAAGTAAGTACCTGGTACACGCATGTACTCTAATCTAACTTTATCTGCAAATATTTCCAAATTGAAGTAGAAGTTGACATCTAGTTTAATACGTGAACAGCATTTTGCAAGCAGTGCAGTAAATTTATCTGATTGCCCTATAATTATGTTCCACTTTAATGGGACTGTTGGCATGACCAGCACAGTTGTCTCATGATATATGAAGTGGCAATTTACGCACGTGCATCATAGAGACCAAACAAATATGTGATATCTTTTTTTAAAGATAGAAATGATTGCCAAATAGGTAGCAAATGTGTACTCTTTTCTGTGGATGAATTAGTTTGATGATTATATGGTGTTCTGTTTCCTACTCATATCACCTGGAAATCAATTCTTAAAAAAAACTCACAATGCCAGACAATTGATAAAATGTAGCTCTTTTTTGTTTGTATTACTTGTAAATGAAATTACATGTGACACAATAAAAGTTGAGTCATGAACACAACAATGATCCTACAACTCTACAAGATCCTACAAGACTTTCCAAGACATAGGAATCTTTCTTTTTTAGATGTAAGAACAGGATAACAGGATGATCTTGTCTTCTAGACCTGACTTAATTTGAATATACCTCAGATAATGTGGATTAGAAAGAGATTTAACAGCTTAGAAACCAGGCTAATCTCACCCTTGAGACATATCTTTGGATCAAAATCAAGCCCAGGACAGTCAGTACTAAGTGCTTAAGGTTTTATGGCTAGTTCTTTCTCATTTCAATCCACTCAGGTATGTTGTCCTGACGAGCAAGCATCACGAGGGATTCACAAACTGGCCTTCCAATGCCTCCTGGAACTGGAATGCTATGGACGTTGGCCCGAAGAGAGACCTTGTTGGTAAGCCATCATCATAAAAACAAATCTTCCCCCCCCTTTTTAATTATGGTTGACTGCTTCGATCACTCAATATTGATGAGGGGAACATCTTAATCAAATAATGAAATGAAGTGGACTTATTCAATGCAAAGTGTTGTTTGAATTGTCATTTAAATTGTGACTTCTCAGCCCCTGCCCAACTAAGCAAGTTCATAATCTATACAAGAAAAAAATGATTGCAATTATACATTTCAGTATAGTACATGTGCGTTGAAGTGGTTAAAACTACCCGTTTAAGATACATATAGGTGTGCAGAGTTCAAACCTTATGTCATTTCATATAGTGTACATAATAGGATGCAAAGAACTTGAAAGTAATTTATCATACACTTCATAGTCTGACCACAACTTAAGATTTTGTGCTGTATGTGTCTGTTTTGCAGGTGACTTGGCAGCCGCTGTGCGGGCGAAAACAAACATCCACTTTGGCCTGTACTACTCCCTCTTTGAGTGGTTCCATCCCCTGTATCTTCAGGACAAAGCCAATGGCTTCCAGACAACACTGTACAGAGATGTGAGTGCACACCAGTCTTCTTATTACAGAATGACAGAATAAAGTGTCAAGTGCATGTTCTAAAGCTGAACCATATATATGAGACACAAAGTGATGTTAGGGCCATTCTCATTGGGTTTCAAAAATCGCGAAGTTAGGGTGAAAGTTGCCTAGCAACCGTACCAACAGCCATCTGAAACTTTGCATGAAACTTTGCCACTCAGAGCGCAATTTTTCTAACTTTGCACCGAAACTTTGCGATTTTTTGTAATGAGAACGCACACAGCAGAAGAATTGTGATGTTACTCATGTGACTTCCGGTGTCTGCTCTTTGAGTAGCGCGCAATCGAGCTATAGCTGCTATGTATATATGCTGCATTACAGGCTAGGCTACTGTCATATATATTGGATGTGGAGCGTCGTACTAGTACTACTTCTACTGTGTATTGTTTTATTTATCTATCAACTATACTATACAACTAAGAGAAACTGATAAATGAGGTCTTAAAAAGTTGGTCTGGTGGAGAGTCGTGCTGCGTTTTCATCTTGACGCGCTTAATGTTGGTTGTTATGTGAGCAGCTTTTGCTGCTACTAGCCACAGAAAATGAATTAAACATGCCGGTAACCTAACGTTAGGTCTAATCGTAGTCACAGATGAACTTAGGACTAACCTTATTTAGGATAAGTCAACCAATCGAGATGTTAGACTAGCCTACTCGCGGAAGATGTTGAAAGATGTTTACACCACGGGATCGCCCTGCTCCTTCGGGAAAATACTGCGTCAGATTTATTGCTATGTGGTCCGGTCTTAGCTAAGAGAGAAGCATCAAGCATTATTAAATACATTTTGATTTGTTCTCGGTGTTGCCAATTTGCAGCAAGTCGCATGGCCACAGATGAAGGACATCGTGAACTCGTTCCAGCCAGAGGTGTTCTGGTCCGACGGAGATGCGGGTCCAGACTGGTACTGGAACAGCACCAAGTTTCTTGCCTGGCTGTACAATGAAAGGTAAGCTTTTTGTATGTGTGCGTGTGTGTATGTGTGTGTGTGTGTGTGTGTGTATGTTTTTATTATTTGTGTGGACGTGCAAGGGTAGCAATATAGGCCATATACACACACAGATTATTTATAGAGATTAATTCAATAATTTACCCTACCCAATTGAAATATGTGTCTTGTCGTGTAAAGTATTGTGCTTGATTGCAACATGCTTTGCGTTTTAAGTTCTGCAAATATAACTCTTTACATTACAGATTGTGGTTTTGACTTTGCAATCGATTCAGACCAATGGCAACTCTTAACAAGACAGGACCCTATTGCTAATAAATGGACGCAAATCAGATAAACATATCAGGGAAGTTTGAGTATACTTAGACAAGGAAAAAAAATGGAAATAGAACATGAGGTACATGAAAGATAAAAAAATTAATTAGGCATTGATTTTGAGGTTGAGCTTACCTATTTATGCTTTGTATGCTTTATTGGTTTGCAAAATAATAAGAAAATTGTCCTGTTTTCCTTTACGATGCCTTTGACAGTCCAGTGGCAAAGACGGTGGTGACAAATGACCGATGGGGCAGTGGTTGTGCCTGCAAGCATGGTGGATACTACACGTGCAATGACCGATATGACCCAGGTAGGTCAGTTAGCGTGATATGGTATGCATCTTTTTAGCCAGAAGCTGGGTTGCCATATAAAGGGCCTATTTTCTCTGCCCTGGAGACTAGTTCGCAACTTGTTGGCGACTCAGACGCGGCGAGGTCTCTTGAAGAGTAGCTGGGGATACAGGGTGGAAAGAACTTTGAACATGTTTAATTTAAAAAAAAAAAACTTTTCCTTGTCTCTAGGTTGGGGAAACATCCTGATGATTTGGTGAGGACTAGCATTGCCTGTAACTCGGGAGACTTGCATGAGACCAAGTAGACTGAGTTGAAAAGCATATGATAGATGAATTTGTAGTCGTAGGTTATAGAGATGGAAAAAAGTTGCAGCAACGTCGCCTTAGTTAGAGAGCGTCAGCCATTTTCATGATTATTTTGATTATAGGGGAGTTTTGAAACTCTGAAATGTGAAAATTGTTGCTTAAAGGCCAAAATGAATACAAAGAGGATATACCGTAGCTGATGACATTTTGTGCTTTCTTTTGGCTTTTTTACATAGGAAAGCTGCAAAATCACAAGTGGGAGAACTGCATGACTGTAGACATGTCTTCCTGGGGATACGTGCGCACCACGCAGCTGAAGGGCATCTTCACCATAGAGGGCCTTATCACGAAGCTAGTCAGAACAATCAGGTAAGATATTGATTTCTTATTTTTAATTGGATTTCTTATGATTTAAGTCTTTTGTATATAATTGTCATAAAAAGAAATGTATTTTTTCCCCAATTTTTAAAATTAATTCTTTTATTTGTATGTGCATCTATCATTTGATGAATTATATTTTAGCTGACATTTTGCTGATAACTATGGCTATCTTGACGTTTTTGTTTGAGAATTTAGTCCCAGTATTTGGACCAAGCATAGCTCTAATGCTAATCCATGTCCTCAACTTAATCCCTCTTTTAGCTGTGGGGTAACCTCCTCCTATTTTGACCAATCGTAGCCCTAATCCTAATCCATGTCCTCTACATAATCCCTCTCCTAGATGTAGGGGTAACCTCCTGCTCCTCATAGTTTGATTATGAGTAGACCTTATCGTAATCCATGCCCTCTACCAAATCCCTCTCCTAGCTGTGGGGGTAACCTCCTTTTCATATTTTGACCATGGATAGCCCTAATCCTAATCCCTCTCCTCTACTTAATCCCTCTCCTCACTGCAGGGTAATTTCCTGCTTTTTCTTGCATTTTGACGAGGCATTGCCCAAATCCTAATCCATGTCCTGTACTTAATCCCTGTCCTAGCTTTGGGGGTAACCCTCTCCTCCTCCTCCTCCTCCTCCTCCTCCTCCTCATACTTTGACCGTGAGTAGCCCTAATCCTAATCCATGTCCTCTACTTAATCCCTCTCCTAGCTGTGGGGGTAACCTCCTACTCAACGTGGGCCCCACCCATGATGGGCGGATCGTTCCTATCTTTGAGGAGAGGCTGAGACAGATGGGGGCGTGGCTCAAGGTCAACGGAGAGGGCGTGTACTCCTCCAAACCCTGGAGACGACAGAACGACACCGTCAACACTGATGTGTGGTGAGTGATGTAAAAATACAATTCTCTCATGTTGGAATAGTGTCTGTATTGTAGATTTTGTGAATATGTACATGTACCAGAAGTCAATATTTAAAGTGTTGGGTAAAGAAGGACACTGTGAAGTGTGATTTTACCTGAATTTGCTCAAAGCTGTCTTGCTAGAGCTTTCTCTCAATTGTAGATTTTCTCATGAGATTGGTATAATTGACAATGTCATTTTGTCATGGTGACTATTTTTTTAACTTTGATATTAATGTATTTGTGAACTTTCTCTGCATGAGACCAGTGGCATTAGGTAAGGTTTTGGGTTGCATGTCTACCCATCAATCCACATCATCATCAAAATGATTGATAGAATTACTTCAAACATTATACCTTTAGTCATTCATGGAAAAAAAATGAAATGTGTAAAATATGGGGCACATCTCTCTGAGATCAAAGGTCAATGAACTTTGCCATGAATCTAGTCATTTATTTTTAACCAAACATTGTACAAAGATGGATTGCTGATAGATTGAAGAGAGGAGCACTTGGTACGAAACAAAGAAAGCCTCATATCAATCCTCTTTATAGCATATAGGGAAGACCCATCCCATAATGCACAGCGCAGCGATGTCCAGAGTTTTTTTACAGTCATGTCTGCTTCATGTCCTAATTACTAGTACATGAGACCAGAAGCGCTCATGACAAACAAAAGTCCGAATGTGGCTGCGAGGTGCATCATGGAACGACTTTTGCTTATATGCGGTAAGGAGAGTGATGACACAATTTACTGCCTATGGAACCGAGAGGTTTAAATACTTAACTCCCACCACTCCATGTAGGTACACCATGAAGAAATCCCCCGCAGCTGTTTACGCCTTCCTGCTGAAGTGGCCAGCCAACAACACGGTCTACCTGGCTGACCCTGTCCCCACTGCCTCCACCAACATCACCATGCTGGGCCTGAACAACACACCAATCAAGTGGGCTAAGGACCCGACTAGGTCAGGGATCGTGGTAACGCTCCCATTCCTCAACCCTGCAACCATGCCCTGTGACTGGGCTTGGGTCTTCAAGCTTGTTGGTATAAACTGATCTAATTCTATTCAACAAAAATAGTGTTTTTTTGCAGGGTGATATTCACAGGAAAGAATTAATCTTAGGTTGTGATTTTATTTCATTTCTTTGTCAGGTGGAGGTAGATGTAGCTCCTTTTTGTATTCCTTTTGTCCTTTGTTTTTTCTCTCCATCTCTGAACATTACTCTACAAAGCAAAGTTGTAAGTTCCACAAGAAGGGTCATTGGGAAACACTGCATATGGTTCCTAGATTTAATTAGAACATTTCCTTGTACCTGCAGCAAGTATTGGCCATAAGAAGATATGAATTCACTCTTTCTGCCCATAGGAACATAAAACACTGGCATCATAAAATTTCTTGCTGAAACTAAAAAATGCTAAACATTAGTCTGTGGAATGTGGTAGGTGTAACTCTGGATATCCTAGATAAAGATCTGTTATTGATGACACAGAGAAATATTTCTATAATATCTTATTTTAAAATTCTGTGAGTCACCCTAGTGTTTGAATACTGTGTAAACAGACAAGAGAGTATGGCCCCAGAACCTGGCAATCGCTGAAAGAAACTGCTTTTCAAGATTTGCTAGTGACTCTCAATATCTATTCCATATGCAGATGTTGGTTTTCCTGATGCAGCAAAATGCTGGATAGAGATGCTTTTAACAATTTGAATAGGTGATATTCACATATTGTTTACAAAGGCAAATTACACAGCTAATGAAGGATCCTACTTGTGGGCAGAAAGTCATCATAATTTTTGGTACCGTCGCCACATTATGCAAAAAATTACAGAGAAATGGGGCACCATCATTTAATATTTACCCTATAAGAACCCTGCTTTGTAAATCCAGGATAGAATCAGGTTGATTGCTTTTTTGGGCGATTTTGCATTGTGTGTGACTTTCACATTCCATTTATGAAAAGAATTTTTTTATCATGGGCCACTGATTTTATTTTCCATCCAGTGGATTAAAAAGAGAACAGGCTCAGTGATATTGCCTTCAAGTTTAATAAATAAAGTAACTAATATTTATCACAACTAATCATGTAGCTAAATGTTTATAGCATATACTGTTTTCTCTTCTCTTTGCCTCGCCACCATACTTTCACTACATCCTTCATGTGGTAATATACATATCTTGTCAAAGAGGAGTTAAGGCATATTTAAAAATTATACCACTCTTTAAAATAAACTGTAAATGGCTTTGAAACAATGCTGAAAGATGTGTACTGAAATATATTTTTAATAGCATTGTCATTATAAGCAATTTCATAGAAATTTGACTCTGAATGTTTTTTTTTTTTATGTTTGTCTTTTGTCTCTTGTACTTCACCAGCCATTTAATAGCAGGTTGTAGAAATGATGACGTAGACAAGCTTACATTGAAAACATATACATTGTTTTGTGCCTTCTCTTTGTAAGTGAGGTTATGTGTGCAAACAAGAATCAGTTCACTTTGTAATTTACTTTGTCTAGATTTAGATAATCTATACTCTTTCTTTACTTTTGTACTTTTTTTTCACGTTTTTCATACATCAGTTTTATATTTTGATATACAGCATGTCAGAACTATCTGTCTTTTTCTCTTATATCTAACAAAGAAATTATGTTTTCTACAAGCTTGGTGTAATGTGTACTTATGAAATAAGTCATTCATTCAAGATTCGTATTTTGTAAGATTTATACTAATACATGTATGTATATTTAGCATCCTGTCAGCTTTGTACTATCTATTTAGAATTGCAAAATGTCAATCTCTCTATCTCACCCTTTCTCTTTCCATTTTGCTCTTGTCTGTTCAAGTCTTCTTCGCTCTCGTCACAAGTAGGCACACAGGTGACATGGAATGAACTGGCGGGCACATCTTTTCAAGCTCAATTCCATGAAACCAACACAATAAACCTACTAAACACTAAACAGTCCAATAGACTCTATCATAATCTCACAATATGTATTTTCAAATACATCGTTCTTTTGGAGAAATAATGGTTATGGGGTTATGAATAGACACTATTTTCAGCCATATCGGCTGATTTTATACCGCTTTCATATTTCTAAGGCCTGGATAAAGCAAACACCCTTTCTATGCGGCAACAACTTTACAGCTTTACAGTCTTTATAAGTGTCTGAACAGTGATATTAAATACCAGTACATTGTTTCCAAGCATACAAACAAAGGGATGACAGGCCCCTTTTCCTTCCTTTTGTGTCATCTTCCTCTCCTCTCCTGCTTTTTTCGTGACTGTCTCTTTCGTTCAATGTTAACCAAGGAAAAGTGTTGAATGTACTATAGCTATGTGTAATGAAGTAATAAACTTTGAGTATATCAAAATGATATTTTTCTTTCTTGTTTCTGTTGAATGAACCTGAAATTTCTCCGTCCTGTTGATTTTCACGACGGTTCTCGGGAAAAATAGCGTTCGTTCCCTATAAAATACGACGTAAGAGCTTTTGGCTCTGAATCTACCGTACAAACGATGCAGGTCCCATCAGGATTGCTCGGAGCTTTTAAATCATACAAAAGCATGAAGTCGTCATCGTCCCAAATGTCATGTAGATTTGCCATTATTGATGTGATCATGACAAAATGTAAACGATAGAGGGATTCGGATATGGACTTTACTCTTAAAATCACGACGGTAAAATGAGTGCGAGAACCGTCACAGTTGGTTGCTTTGCTTCCGTCGTGTTTCCGAAAGCGCCGTAAAGACGTGGTGGCGGCAGCTTACACATTTTATTCTGATTTGAATTCGTCTTCAGCCCCCTGCCCCCCCCTCTCTCTCTCTCTTAGGCACAATGCACACACACATACATACACACACATGCACACACAAACACACATACACACACACACACACACACACACACACACACACACACACACACGTACATGTATTTCGATTAAAACAAATGCGTTCAAAATTGGTATGCAGGTAGAAAATATTTATGATTATCATCAAGGAAGAAAGAGGATCAACGGATTCTATCTTGATTATGCAAATCAGAATTGCTGTTCAGGTATTGGGTGTTCTCAGTTAACAGCTCAGTATAGTGTGTTTTCATGGGAATCGGAAGATCGTTCGTTACACATTGGGTTAGGGTTGGCCGGTGTGGGCCTAAGTAGCGGGTCACCGCCCTTATGATACCGAATGACGAACGTCGGGCACGGCGTCCCGCTGACTACTAACCTTCGTGGTATTTTACATTGATGTGAAGGCAAGCGAACGATGTTTCCTCTCCATGATAGCTCCCCTGTAAACGTGAAAGTGATATTTTTGAGGGTAAAACATAGAGTGTTATCTCCTATACTCCTCCGAGTCTACCCTCAGTCATCTGTTTCATTCATTCTCTCATCACTCTTAACTATGTCCTTTTATTCACTCCATGCGATCTGGCAATACAAATGTGAAAAATACAAATTCTTCTTTGCGAGGAAATGTGAAACTATAAGCTTTATTTTGTTTAGGGTAAAACGTGCATTCAAATATCAAGGAGACCTTCAAACAAGTACGGCCTTTAAGATGAAGGGAATAAATTGATAAGGTTATAATCATGCCGTCATCACACGTCCCAGTATTTTTAATAATGTGGACGAAACAAGACCTATACAGTTGCAATGGCATAACGGTTCTGTCTTTATTGTTGATTACAGATTCCGAAATTTTTCAATTACTATCATAACTCTCCCTTCATGAAATGCGTGATCTCTCTCTCTCTCTCTTTCTTTCTCTTGCTTTATATAAAAGGTACACGTCATATCATTGAGGCAAATTTGATTATTATATCACGTGTTATTTAACCAGGGTGGTCTTTTCAGGCTCGAAGACTGCTTTTCCAGAGAGCTTTATAATATGACAGTTGTAACGCCCAGCAACATTCTACAGGCGGAGATAGAAAATTCCCTTACATGTCTCACTTTGCTGCTTCGCAAGATTTCCTTTAAAACAAGAACAATACCGTAAGGCGCTATAGGTCTACAGTGGACGTCCTGGAATGTCATTGGATATACTTTTTCAACAAGCTTATAGAAGAAGTCCGGACATTTTTTACCAGTTTCCAGGGAAACGTTTCTAAGAGTCTATAACTTTTATCCCGATGAGAACAAGCAATCAGAATCATTCACAATCGGTTTTAATTCGAAGAAAATTACCCAATTCTTCACGTTCCGCGGGCAGCTTCGAGTACGATCTATCCTAGGATAGGTTGCGCTAAACGTTTCACCCTCACTTTGCTCCGGGCCCCCGGCGCAAAATTTCCAGCTAGCCACGCCAGATTATACCAGATTAAGTGCAACATGCAGGGCAGCGCGTTTAACACTCACCTCGGTAAAGGCCCGGTCACACCGCTGGAGCTGGAGCGTTCCTGGAGCGGTGAAAAAAAAATCATCACCGCTCGTTACCGTTCATCACCGTTTAACAGATTTTGGCCCCCGTTAAGGCAACGCCGTATACGCTCGGCCACCGCTGATGGTCCCTCCTACCGTTCCGAAAGTTTTGAGCTGCACAACATATTGCGAGCGGTGAGGAGCGGTGATGAACTTTGGTTTGGCGTTGGTATGGAGATGTCGGAGCGGGACCAGAATTTGGATATAAATACGGTGAGAAATGGACTATCAAATCAATCCGTTCAGCTCCGTAGTCAAAAGCGGTATGCCGCTAAACGAACTTTAACCCCCCGCCGAGCCAACGCCCACATGCGCAGAACGCCGCTCTATCCACGCTCGCGTCACCCGCTAAACCAACGCTCGCTACCACGGGCTACCGTTAAACCAACACCAAAGCAACGCCGGCTTCAGCGGTGCTCCGCTAAGAAAACGCCCGTGTTTTCGATTTTTTTCCACATTTTGTGCGCGGTGACGTGCGTTGTCGAAATTTGGCACATTCTCCCTAGCGTTCAAGGAACAAAGTTCCGGCGGTGTGACCGGGCCTTAAATTTGCACTGACTGGAGTTCTGTTGTCGAATGGAACTATTCGTTTCTTCAGTTCAATATTGATCTGAAAAATATAACATATGCATCTTTAAGATATGAGTATAACAAAATAAAGTGTTTTATTTTAGGATAATCAATTAAAAAAAATAATTTTTTAGGCGTATCTATTTATTATCCTGATTTTATCGACCGCCACTGTTCATGATCAGCTGTTCCAAATTCTGACTGTGCCACGGCGTGTAAACACTGTAATGTAAACAAATCTGAATTTATTCTGTCGATATTAGAACTATTTTAGTTTGAAAATGGAACTGGGTCTTCCCCGAAACGTTTGATTATGTCTGACGACAAAACGGTAAATTACGTCCTTACAATTTTGAACCTTAGAAGAAACATCGGAGTGACCATGGTCGACAAAGTAACACTCTACTCGGTAAAGAGAATGACGAGGGCGCATCCAGCCGCCTCCGTTCCCAGAGCTCTCTGGGGGAAACTCCCGCGATCAAAAGCTCGAAAACGATCCTAAAATACGAGTCGAATCATGCAATAATTGTACGTTCTGACGTAAAATTTGACAATTCCGATGTTGACGAGCCATATAGTGTACCTTTCCCTCTCATTTTTTGGATTGGGAATGGTGAAGTGAGGGCGAAACGTCATGACACCCACGTGATCTTTCTCGCTAGCATACAGAAATAAATGAACAGTTACGAAAAAAAGAATACTAAAAAAATGGATTTTGTGACAGATTTTGAGGGTACATTTTTCGTCCAAAAACATTAATTTAGGTCCTTAATTTCTGTTTAATATGGTAGAATTATTGATTAATCGTCCAAACTTCTCCTTTAACGTACAGCATTTACAAGAAAAAAACACTCAAACTTGATACAGTTATGTCACCTGGTATCACTTCCCTGCCCCTTCCCAAAACGTACAGACTAATATACAATGAATATCTAATACGGTGTGATATTCAAAGCTCTTCCACGCTGAATTCAGCTGAACTAAGAAACGAAGTGTGAAAAATGTCTACGCCTGTAATCTTGATAATTAAGGAGTTTGATTGTCACACTGCATGGCTAACTATGATTCTGAAAACTCGGTCGACAATAGAAATGTTGAGACAAAATACTAAGTAACAAAAATACCGAAAGTGATTTGTTCGATATAACTTGATACAGCGCATTGAACGAATAAGGACAGAAGAGCAATCAACTCTTGGTTTGCTACATGTGACTTTTTGGACAAAAGATACACACAATTTTCACACAACAACAATCTATTTGGCCCACTAAGGAATAACATGCATGTATTTTCTCAACGAAGATTCGTTTTACCGTGCATTAAAACCAATCTAATGCGTAGTGCAAATGAAGCACGTGATGGTTGTACAATAAATCTGCAATCTAATATGACTGCTCTTCAAATACAAAAAAATGAATTACAAGGAAAATGAATATACAAGCTGTATAACTATATCTCAAGCGAAGTACCGTATACAGTATGTTAAATTGTACATCATCTTACAGAACAAAAAACTTTCGTATTCTAACATTTAAATGAATAGAAAGGTAATATTTAACAATTTATTTTAAGTCAGTATGATTAGTATGCTAATTTAATCTGCTGCGATGACATGACATTTTTGCAATTCAAAGCTCTGTATCTGTGTAACAGTCTGAAACAGTGCTCCAACAATTTATGTAAGAGACGTGCAAAAAAAGTGACAAGATAATGCTGCTCAAACGGGTACAGTTGTATCATACAACAATGGTGCTAAGGTAAACACTTTTTCCTACAAAATGAAGCAGTATGATGACTCAATCAAAACTTAGTGATGGTCCACTGGCAGTGATGCGGTGCTGATCCAACAGAACTGGCGGATAAAAATGGAGCCATCTACTTCAGACGTTGACTTTGTCGAAAAGGACGCCGTCTGCACTCTATGTCATGGAAAAGAAAAGGCGGAGGTTTGGAGATGGAAGTAAATGAAAAGGCCAAATGAGTATAAAAGCGAGAGATGAGTGATAGAGAGATGAGTGAAGCTAGAGATATGCTCAGAACATGGCAAGCAGAAGGGGAAAGAGAAATAACGAAATCTAAAATTAATCGTATAATGCAACAATCTGATAATGATACATGGCCGGCAAGTCTTTTGTGAGAGGCATGAATTATGAATTTGGCCATAATTTATTTATTCATTTTTTTATTTCACGTTTTATTTAGTCAAGGTAGTCCTTTCAGTCTCGAGGACTGCTTTCCAAAGAAGCCCTCTGATAAAAATCATGTAAATCACATTCAAATACAATTAATACACCAAAACAATAACAACGACTAACCAAACAACACATTTGAAGCATAAAAAATTATGTACATTTTCGTTGTTCAATGCACTGTTGTATATTTTGTGTCAATTTACGCCATTCTTTTGTATCTTCTTGCCAGTGGAGGCCAATTTTCTGTATTTTTATATAGACATTAAATGAATCTTGAATCATGAAAAAAGAAGTCACAGAAATGTGTATAAAAAGTGGGTGAATGATCCCTCACCAATCCTCCCCTCCCCCTCCTTTCATGCCTTTAGTATCCAGAGTTCCAGACAGATGTTTGAATATATTATGCTCGAGTTGTTTCTCCTTTCACATCCCTGGTTAAACTGCTTATTAGAAAACTTGCCGATGTGAATAAATCCATGTCAAGAACCATTCGGGCGTATTTGTTTACAATCATTATAAAAAAAATGCAAGATTAAATCATATCCAACAGGATTTTTCCGATTGCCGAGTGAATGATGTTAATCAAATCGCCCACTTTAGCTCATGTCACATGTACATGACATTTGATAACATACAATTCCCCATGGCAATATTAAATCTTATAGCACGCTGTTCGAATTTTTTCCAGTAAATTTGCTGATAATTAAATCGATCGTAAATTGCTATTTTGCCATTACTAGGCAGCATGACAGATTGATAGTGTGACAGTCATTCCGGTACCATGGAGACTAGCTAATAGTCAGTAAATATCTTCCGAGACCATGGAGACCATGGGCAACCATACTATACTCCCGCGTCACGTGATTTTGTTATTACTCCTGCACCATTTAGAAAGCCACCTCCGTCTTCACATTTTCCATGCATATATCATATCATACATTAATTTTTTAATTCCTTTTGAACTTTGACTGAGCGGAGGATAGAATCCACTACACATGTTAAATATAGGCGGGGAAAACCCCCTCCTATGATAGACATTTTGTTCATTGGTATCACCGTTTCCCTAAGAGAAGTGTAACAAGTTGTTTCCCTTGATTTTTAGTGTGGTGTTCAATTCCAGTTTCAGTGAATTAATCTGTTACGGCCTTCCCAATCCTACAGTACTTCATATACTTCACATAATATATAAATTATCCCGTGAATGATGGATAATCAGACAATGTACTATGGGAGGACAGTCTCTGCGTACAAAAGCAGATATTAATGATAAAATAACGGCATCATATTATTCATCGTAATTACCGGCAAACTGTCCTCATCTTAAAAGGATTTGGGCGTGAAATTCTCCCAAGTCTTTTAAGTATTCCTTAAAAAAATAATTTGTATTGTCTTATCTTAAGGTGTAATGCTCACTTTTCTATTACCATTGGTATGTAACTCTATGTCCGCCACAGACATTGCTTGTTCTTAATGGAAGCAAGAATATCGAACGAGCAGGGCGAAATTATTCTTGCATGATGCTTTGCACACGTTGTATTAATGGTTACACATGTGCATGCCTTTGGTAAATAAGTATTTCCTTTTAATAAAGTCCAATATTTGACATTTCAAACATTCATAGATCTAAATTGTGTAACAAAAAAGAAAAACTTGCTTCTAAGTTAATTTATTCTTGCTTTAATTTTCTAATTTCATTTGAGCGCATAGGGACATTATATTTAGCTTTGTGTTGCGCGCTTGAAAAGAAACAAGCACTATTATTATTATTATTATTATTATTATTATCATTATTATTGTTATTATTCTTATTATTATTATTATCATTATTATTATTATTACCAGGTAATGACAGAAGGTCATGGGACAAGCCGAGAATGAAGGTTTATGAAATTCACATCTCCTGTCATACAATTATACTGTACAGAATGTTGGCTCCAGATTATACATATGCTATGATCAATTATGAATGCACAGAGAATAGCGCTCATCACTGTCCTGATTGATGAAACACGAAGCGTCGAGGCAGATAGTTGATAACATCAGTGGCAATTGACAAGTGAACAAATACCCACTTGACGTGCGTGTTTGCAGAGAATGCAAGCACATCTCATTCATATCACTGCCAATAATGAACTTATTCAGATAAATGACTGAAACCTGCAAAAAACACATCATATGATATTCAGTTCTTCCCCAGAAAACCTTCCAGGTCAAATTGTATTCGATCAAAATTGATATAGATCGTGTAAACTCAACAAAATTTGGGGGGCTTTTTATTGATGATCGATTAACCTGGAATACTCACGTCACTAACTTGAATAAACTTATTTCTCGAAATGCAGGGATTATTTACAAATTAAAACACATCTTTCCTACTAAAATATTGTTAATGTTATATTGAACAATAATATTACCTTATTTAATTTACGGAATACTTGCTTGGGGAAACTCAGCCATGATCAATATTGACAAAATATCAATAACTCAGAAGAGAATTTTAAGATGTATTTACGGTCATAATTCACGTGCTCACGCCGATCCATTTTTCTTAGAAAGCAATATTCTTAAAATCGACAACTTGTATTCAATGAACTGCCTGCTGTTTTGGACTTTTTATTTAAGAAAACTAAAGAAATACATAAATATCCAACAAGACAAAGTGACTTGTACCATATACCCAAAACTAGACTACGAACATTGCATAATGCTTTCGTTTATGACGGTCCCAAACTCTGGAATTCCTTAGATACTGTACTATAATAAACTCCCGGATTTTATACATTTAAACGTAAGCTTAAACAAAACCTTATTTCAAAGGACTCTGGTGGCAGCAAAATTTAATTAAATTTGTATCATGACTTTATTACCCTCTACATGCATTTTTTTGACAGGTATATTTGGTTAACTTCCCATTCCCGATTATGCAGGCTTTCGTTTATTAGACAACTGCAAGTATTCTCATTTGTTGTTTGATGCTGTCTTTATTATTAGGTTTTTCTTTATCCTTTTCCTTTGTATGTGTTTTGTGTGTGGCACGCACGTTTGCCCAGGTGCACTTGTGTGAGTGTAATGTTCTCGTGTGAGTGTGCGCGCGTGTGTGTGAGTTTGCTGATATCTGTTCTGAGGATCAACCCCTACAAGCTTCTACTTTTCTGTAGGTTCCCCAACATAACTTATTATATAACTTCAGATGAATTAAATACCTTATGTAGATTAATTTATACATTCTGCATATAAGATCGTTATCTTATATTATGTATATACCTCATTTCATCATTTCATTTATACATGCGAGTATTAATTTTGTTTAATATTGCTTCAACTCCAGATGTATGAATTGAATTGAATTAAATGAATTGAGTAAGGTGATATAGGTCGGATAGTAAGTAATATACGCGTTGCTCGAATGTTTTTTTTTTTAATTTGATTAAATCGCGGGTATTTGTTTTCGTGAGACACACATGACACATACGACGTTCTGTGATGAAAATATTAAATTCAAAGTTACCTGATTACGAATGTTATAAATGGGAGGTGCCCTAACAACATAGGCTACCTTGTATATAGTTTAAAGTCAGTATTTTTTAGCCCCGTTACCAATGCGCTTTCCATTAGAAAAGCTAATTTGGATTATCTGTTAACGGCTAATTAATCGCACAATCATCACCCAGACGATTTAAAAGACGGATTTAGAAACTGAGATTTACTAACACCTGTTTTACAGTTTTTATTTGAAAACCAGACGTGATTTGAAAAGTAATGATTGCACAAAGACACTTTTAACGACACCTGTCTATAGATTTGATGTATACAAGTTATCAAAAACTTAACGTGTTTTAAATGTGAATGAAGTTTATATCTTTTGATTGTCATCATTAATATCAATACGACAACACATTCCCAATACCAACATTATACCTTGTTCATGCACCAGTCTAAAGGGTGGTACCATTAGCAAGGGTAGGAAGTGTATCGCTATTTGGAGCCATACGTGAAACGTTACGGCAGCAGAAAATCTTCTTCAAACCTTGCTGAAACTTGTTATACTGCAATGCGTAGACGAATGGATTTATCCAGATGTTAATAAAGGCAGCGCAAACTGTAACGTAGTAGAATACCCCGTTGAAATCCACATTGCCTCCTAGGCAGTAATATAGGTAAATGATGTTGTTTGGAGCCCAGCAGATACAGTAACAGACGGTTAGGGTAATCATAGTATTAACAATATTTGTACGTGCGCGAAGTCGGAGGTTGGCTGGCTCGTGGATGACAGCAGTTTGGTTCTTCGTAAGTTGACTGTCCATAGAGCGGAGGCTCCTCACGATGCGGACGTACAGCGCGGTCATCACAACGAAGGGTGCCAGGAACAGGATGCAGAATGTATAGACACCCATGGCTGGCTGCATGAAGCTGTTGGGCCACTGGAACTGGCGACACGTCTGCCCCTGAACGTTGCTGATGGGCACCAAGTAGCACATGTGCAGGAACCCGTAGAACCAAGGGATGACAGCGAACGCCGCGGCGCGCTTATAAGACGCTTGGTGCCGGTACCAGATCGGATGCACCACCGCGAAATAGCGCTCCAACGTGAGCACCACCAAGTTAACGATCGTCGCCGCGTATGTCGACCAGAATGGAAATTGTGTGTACCAAAAGCTACAGATGAACCGTGCTAGGATCGGGTTGTCTGCTGGGAGTGGCGGCAACGGAACGACAAAGATTGCAATCAAAAGAACAGATGAGGTGAAATCAATCAGGGACTGGTTTCCAATGAGCAGATTGGTAATGTCACGAATCTCAGTTACCCTCCCAAAGACGAAAAGAACGAGACCGTTCCCCACGATTCCTATCAAGCCAAATGTGATGTAGATTACCGTGGTCGAAAGAGATAGATCGATACCAACGGCTCCCTCGTCGATCATGCCTTCTGATGAATTTATTTCCATTTTTGCTTTAGCTGTCAGGAAAAGATTGTTCTCACAACCTCAGAACTTCACAATTGCCATTTGTACAGTACAGCGAAAAATGTTTCAAATATCTAATGGCGTACACCTTCCACAGCAGTGAATTTAGAAAATGCTCTTATACGTCTTGACAAGTATGACCAAATATACCTCCTATTCTAATTTTACTTAAAGAACGCCACAATATATGATGTTTGTCAGCCACTCTTTTAACCACTGAATTATGCGAATTGACGCTGAAATGACCAATCCATCATAAGAAAACCCAGGCACATACACAGCAAATGCTAATAACGTAGATGATGTGATAGCTAGGGAGATAGTAGGTGCTCGAATTCTGTGATTTGCATTTAATACCCAGCACTGGCATGAGTTTGAGGAAAGCAGTAATAAAAGGGCGTGGCTTCCGCTCTGATAATTCCTCAAATGCTGCTGGCCATGATCTATACCTGACGTGTGGAAAGAAAGCAAATCTCCAAGCGGTAGGTCACAGAAAAATGTCTCTTGTATAAAAAGGCTTTTTAGCGAATTTCTTGATTGCACAAATGTCTCTTTGTCCCATGAGTTGAAATGTTATAAGAGCGCAAGCGTATTATGGGTATTCCACAGCATAGCAAAGTAAGGTAAATGACAGGTAAAATGCATTTTGTAGGCGAAATGACGACCAACAAAGAGCTGCAATGAATACGAAATGTTTTTTTTTTATATAAAGACGTGGCGGATGAGTGGACAGATGAAACTTGATACTGAGCGATTTATTTTTAGTTTTTAGTATCGATTTCGTAATAGACCCGTCAATCCTGAATACTTAATATTGACAATGGATTTGGCGTTCTACCAACAAAGCGAGCAAATTCTCAATAGAAGCACTCAGAAATCGTCGTGGTATCATGACATCTTTCTTATATCGATCTACTGGAAGACATGTACTTCATTAAGGTTGAGCATTTACATTCGGATATTGAGGACGATATGAAATAACAATAACAATATTCAGTTCTTGTATAGCGCATAACACATAGCTACGCATGTCCCTATACACTTAGATGAAATTAAACAATGAAATTAGAAAGTTAGTAAAGAGTGTTTGGCACTGAGTTCATTACGTGTTAAAAAGATACTTTTTTAAGGAAGTCTTAAACTTATCTAAATCATCTATATTTATATAATATTCTCATATAATTAGGAAATGCATTCCATAAGACGGAAGAGGCATAAGCAAATGAGCGTTAACCATATGTTTTGGTAACAACGGGAGGAATAGCAAACAGCTGCTTTGTGCTACGTCTTATAGTAGTCTGATGCAAAGTTAATAATTCGGTCAAATATGATGGAGCTATCTCATATGCAAAAAACTTATAATTTGAAAGAAATATGAGAATGAACAGAAAGCCAATGTACGTTCCGTAGTACAGTGGTAAATGATGAATATTTCCGAGTTTGAGTAACTTATCTTGCAGCAGAGTATTGGATAGTCTGTAGTCTCTTTATTTGTCGCTGTGGTGAACCAAAAATTAGGCTGTTACAGAAATCAATATGACAGAGAACAAATGCATGGATTAGTTTTTCAGTTATAGGTTTATCCAAATTATTTCGAATTTTTCCTATTCGATAAAGAGCATATAATGCAGTGCGACATTTATGTGATATGAATTTCTCAAATGTCATCCGTGAGTCAAAGATTGCTTCTAAGTTTCTACATGATTGCTACTAGGAATAGCTGTTCCATGAAGATCTAAACTCTGTATTGGGGTTGTTTCTAGGAAAACGTGATATAATGTGAAGAAAATCTGTTTTACTACTGTTCAGTTTAAGACAATTCAGGTGAGACAATTGTTTGATTGCTTGTACATGTTGTATGCACTTCAACATTTCAGTGGTAGGGTCAGAATTACTCGATCTCGTGAAAGTAACATAGAGTTGCGTATCATCCGCTTAAAACATCTTTTGGATATGACGCCTATCAATTATGGATTCCAGTGGAGAAATATTAAGTGTAAACAAAGTCGGTCCTAATACTGATCCTTGCGGAACTCCTTGATTGAAAAGGTGGGTAGATGATCGTTCATTCTAATAACAACACAGTGACTCCGGTCACAAAGATATGATTTGGACCACTTCAAAGCATAGTCAGAGATTCCAAATGTGTGTTCTAAGCGATTTAAAACAATGTCATGTCTCATGGTGTCGAAAGCACCTGAAAATCTAACAATATAAGGACAAGTTCCTCACCTTTGTCCAAAGACACCAATAAATTATTTGTGAATCTAAGCAGAGCAGTTTCGACATCGTAGAACTGACGATAACCTGACTGAAATTTTGTATACAAATTATTTTCTTGAAGATAAGTTTGTAACTGACAGGCTGCATTGCAAGAGTTTCTAAGATCTTGGCAAAGAATTTCAGATGAGCGATTGGACGTTATTTTTGAAGCTCTTCTGCATTCAAGGAGTTTCCTTTCAGTTTGGGTAAAATATTAGCACATTTGAATTTATCAGGGAAGCATCCAATTACAAACGAATCATTAACAATTGTTGTCATAATTGGAACTAATTCATCTAGGAAATTTTTCAGAAATAGAGTTGGAATGGGGTCAAGATCACAGGTGGTTGAGGAGGATGTCAAAATGGCATTACGGACTTGCTCATCTTTAATAGTCCTGAAGTATCCGAACATTGACGTACACGTAGATGGCTTCTCAAGAAAATCGGGTTCACTTGTAGTAGTCGGCTCAGAGGATGTCAACTCATGTGTCGTGTTCTTTATTTTTTCAGCGAGATACCTAGCTTTCTGCTAATGATTCAGCACCATTACCATTAGCGTTACGTACACTGGCAGAAGTAGTAGGTTGTTTCAACTGTTCAACTTTTTTGAACTGTTCTTGTGGGGTACAATTTCTGAGCTGACCACGGTGGTACTGGCTCTTTACAAACTCTAGGCAGTTACTGCAACGATGGAAGCAGACCAATAAGGAAGGATAGGCGTTTCTGTAAGATATGAACCCATTTCCAAGCCTGTCAAGTTTCTAACAAATTTTAGCCGGCTAGTTAATGAGGGGCTAGGTTATAAACTGCTAGGTTATAAACGTATAAACGTTTCATGAGTGACATTCATACATGAATATTCTTCCGCACACAATTGATGAAGTCATGGAGAAGAGAACATACAATGAGAGGTAAGTAACCAATAAAAGATGTACTTAGCTCACATATTAATGCATTCTATTCAGGGTGTAATACATCGATATAAAATGTTTGTTCGCTTTACTCCACTGTCCAATGTTTTCTATCAATACTCTTGTGACTTAATACGTTTAAAGACTCTACATACATAAATATTACATCATGTGACCTTATGGAAGTATTCACAGTAGCTGAATTATGCCATGTTGTGTAAATGATAGACGTGACGACCCCTCCTGTCCCAAATGAAATACCGCTATATATGATGTACGTGTGTTACGGATGTCAACACGCACGAGATATGCGTAAGGAGTTTATTTTATAACGACCCGTTCAAAATTAATTCGATAAATATTGCATTGGGAAAGTTGTATTTTATGGGCAATTACAATCTCTATATTTCCAAATAAATGACAACATCATCCTTGTAATTGTCTTTTTCACCAGTCTGGCACTTCGGTCGAAACAAAATAACATGAATAAAAAAAAGGTAGTTTTCAAGTCAGTACTGCTTCGGCAAGCCTGACACCAGATATGCGCATCGAAGCTATGTCACAATTCCCTTACCCCCTATTATTATTTTTAAAAATGTACATCAATGAACAGAGCAAATTACAATCAGATTTTCAACCATAGACCTACCTGTATTTCAGCATCCAGATATGCTTTGCGTAATCGAAACGTTAGGTGACATTTCATTAATCTTTAGTGTAGGATACATGCGTGTCTGTGGCTGCTGCTGGACGTTCAAGACCAAAAGCCTGTCGTATGCCCTTCTGAAACTTCTTATACCGCAGGACGTAGACGAAAGGGTTGATCCACATGTTGATAAAGAGTACCATGACGGAAATGTAGTAGAGGACTCCGTTGAAGTCCACGTCTCCCCCGAGACAGTAGTACAGGTAGATAATCTGGTTTGGTAGCCAACAAGCCATGTAGCAGAGGCACAGGGTCAACATGGTCAGGACAAGGTTTTTCTTAGCAATATTACGGTAATCGTGAGTTTGGTGAACTGCTGTGCCTGTTCCATCCGTGAGAGGATCCTGTCGGAGCAGTAGCAACATCCGTGTGTACATGAAGAACATCGCAGAGAAGGTGAGACCGAAGAACACCACGAATGTGTAGATGCCGATCGCCGGTTGGGCGATTTTGTTGGGCCACTGGAATTGGTAGCATATTTGATCCTCCACATCGGCCAGCACCACAAGATAGGCCATATGCAGGAAACCGACCAACCAAGGAATCATGCAAACAGTGAAGGTCATCGCATTGTTCTGTCGATTCCGATATCTCAGGGGATGGATAACTGCAACGTACCTTTCCAGTGTAACAATGACTAAATTGACCAGAGTTGCTATGTACATGGCCCAGAATGGATACTGAGTGTACCAAAAACCGCACAGGAACTTGGCCAAGATTGGATTGTTCACGGGTATCGGTGGAAGGGGAATTACAAATATGGCCAGTAGAAGTAGCGAGGCAGTGAAATCAATCAAAGATTGATTTGCAATGAAAAAATTAGTAATGTCCTGCAGACCCTTGACCCTCGCAATCACAAAGAGAACCAACCCATTCCCACAGATGCCCAGAATTCCGAATGTGGTGCAGATGATCAAAGTCGGCTGGGACAGATCCACAGCGACTCCATCTCTTTCTGTTCCCGCCTCAGTGATATTCATACTATATCAACACGTATGCTCCACCTGTTATATTATACCAATGGTTATTCGTTACCCGTATACCACCCCAATTTTTCTTGGTGATATATCCTTGATGGCAGTCAGCATGAGGTCATACGCAGACGTACAATGCTTGTATGTAAGTGGTTCATTTATAATTCTAATGCTGAAGTACACATTTTACAGCATGTCAAACCGGTAGGCGTATATAATTTGCGCCAACGAACAATTACCGCTGATTGGTCTAAGGTAGAGCGACACTGACTCTGCCTGCATGTAACTGGAATTGTATAAATGGCTAACGTTGCAAGCTTTATATATGGGTCGACTAAAGTAAGAATCAATAATGAGTTTGCCTACTACAGCCTTGCTTTATGATTGGTTCGATGGCAAGTCGATAAAGCATAATATTCATGCGCGGTCACATGCATTTTACCTAAAACTCAAGTACACCTTATGTGGAAGTCAACTAGCGCAAGTCGAGAAGAGAATGTCTTGTATTAGGGAAATTTCATTTCTAATGATTTTTGGGGAAAGGTGCCTTGATATAACTTTTTCATTTTTTTTGTAGGTATGTATACGGTACGTTGGAACTTCATTGCGGTATCAACATAATATGATTAAAAATCTCTATTTAGTGAAAAGAACAGCTTAAAGTCAGAGTTTTGTAGAAAGGTGTAAATGATAGACCCATCCATGCAGGCAAAATGAAAAACATTAACTTACAGTACGGTTTGGTGAGTAGCATATAGTAATTCGAAAAGTTGACATTCGTCTAGTAATCACTTGACCTGCAGATCAGTGTTTTCAGTGAAGTGATATTGGAAGGGTAGGACATATGATATATTGTATTTGACTGTAAATGTGCCGGAGAAATATTCATAAGCAATCAACTGGATGTGCGGAAATGTTCTCATTTCAGGAGAACATTGATATTTATATTTACGAGCATCATAACTAACAGTATGATTTATTTAAGGTGACGGGTAGTAGGGTAAATGAACGCACGTAGTATGCGTAGGGGGCAAAAGTCACGTTAGTTATGCTAGTTCCAATGGTTAAGACCACGTTTTGCTTTAATCAATTTGATTACACAGTCGTCTCAACATGGTCTAACCATAGTATTCACGTATTAGCGTGAATTTAGCACCATATGCAAAACGCGCTCGTTCATTATTGATCTAAATCTATAACTACTTTGTTAATTCGGGCCATAAGTTTTGTTGTTGTTCTGAAATCAAATGGGTTCTGCGATCCTCAAACTGATTAAGATTCTAGTGAAAGGGCTTTGTGGGGTAATTCCAATTTACAACGAATTTTTTTAGGCATACATCCAGTAGTAAGGATAGCGTGTTCCATCCTGTAAATGAACGAAAAACTTTGACTTGTTTTTTTCGTTCATTTACAGGATGGAGCTCGCTATCCTTACTATTGGGTGTATGCCTAAAATTTCTTTAAATTGATTAAGATTAGTTAATCTAAAAATATTACTATATCGTATTTTCTTAAGAGAGCATTTATTTTTTTATTTTTAGACGAACGAACATATTATGTTCGAACTTTGAGATTAATACAACTAATGCTTAATGAATACTACTAATATTTGAAATCACAGAACGCCCAGGTAAAGTTAATGTACGTGCTCGGAATAACGAAACGTGTTGCAATAGTTAGGCCGACATCTGCCATGATATTGATGAGAACAATATTTAGATACAAAGCAATTTATAATCATTGCCAAATTGGAGCTAATGTTTGAAACCCTTTAGAAACCTCCCAACCGTATCGTAGATGTATACACGATATGATTGAATGGCATTAATATTCATATTGATGAGCCCCTCCTTCAATTTGTTTTATTTCTACTTAGGGACATGGACTCAACTCTCCGTTTCTTTTGAGCGCTGTAGGCCTACATACTTAACTCTTAATGATCTTAACACTTCCCTCGTGCGATGATGAAAGGTCTTTGACATCGGATTTTATGTTAACTTTGTTAACTTCTGTCGTTGCATATTAGCATGTATATGACAAAGTCATTACTCAATTTACATGATGCATGTTTGTATCATAAATTATAATAATGGTACTATATTTCTCGCAGCACTGATAAGCTCTGCCTGCCAAGAAATACTCCAGATCCATCGTGATATTATCAAAGGTAGAATTGAGCAAGGCAATAGACAAAACTCGGCACATAACTGGCTAGCCATTACAATGTCTACATCCATCGACCCACAGTAGCATCACACGTCCTAACACAATTCCACCAAACATCCTGTCAAATGGAAATAATTGCAGTTATGCTTAAAACTTTTTCAGCTATGCCTAGGAAAAAATGAGAAGTTTATGATTTTCTACTTCACACGTGATGCTGTTTAAAGCAATTTCAGGTAGTCATTGTAAAGCTGTTATGCGAATACGTTCGTATATTGCAACCTTTGATGATGAAACGAAGAGGATCTTAATCTGGAGGTACTTTAGGAGGTGGGGCTTAGGAGTGCTGAGAAAAGTGTTGAGATGTAAATTATGATTCATACGTACATGTATATCTAATAGTAATTTGGTAATGCATATACTAATATATATCGACAGAAGTCAACATACATCTCGATGTCAGGGAAACTTCAAGGTGTGTGTGCTGCCCAAAACTCTGACAAACGACATGTCATGTATCATGTATAATCTCCATGATATAGCGTTTAAAAACACCAGTGCAAGATTAAAACATTCCATAACAATATAAATGGCACTCCAGTCTAGCCGAAGATAAGATAAAAACCCACGATCTTCATAAAAACAAATATATCCACTTTATTAAACGGGTAATATTGCGAGCGGTAGGGTCGGATTTTGATGTCTTTTGTTGGATCAAACTTATTCACAGGTAGGCTACACCCTATCCAACAAAATAACGTAGTAAAGGTGCCAAGACTGTGTAGGTACATATCACATGGCATAACAAACAATAATCATGACTGATGTCATCTCGGTTCTACGTGAATCGCGGTTACGGGCTCTTACCTCTCATTTACTCGTCACATTGACAGAGTCTGTCTTTGTTGATTTGTGCTGTGAACATCCCATAGACAGTCGGAGACCCGTCTGAAACTTCTTATATCGAAGCGCGTAGACCAAGGGATTGATCCACATGTTGATGTAGGAAACCATGATCGTCACATAATAAGTAACTCCGTTGAAGTCCACTTCTCCGCCGAGACAGTAGACTAGGTAGATGATTTGGTTTGGTAACCAGCAAACCATGAAGCAGGCACTGAGAATCATCATGGTCATAGCAAGGTTTCTCTTAGCGATGGTCCTGTAGTTACGAACTTGGTGGATTCCCGAGTCTGGTCCCACATTTGGACCATGACGTCGAAGCTCAAGCAGCATGTGTGTGTACATGAAGAACATCACGGCAAAAGACAGGACGAAGAACACCAGAAACGTATAGATACCAACGGCCGGTTGAGCGATTTTACTTGGCCACTGGAACTGGTAGCAAGTCTGACCGTTTACATCGGACAGCACGACTAGATAACTCATGTGTAAGAAACCGATCAACCACGGAATGAAAGCAACCCCGATAATCAGTTTCTTGTTAAGACGGTTTCGGGATCGCAAGGGGTGTATGACTGCAACATATCTTTCGATTGTAACTATCATCAAATTGACCACGGTTGCCACTACTGTCACCCAGAACGGATACTGTGTGTACCAAAACCCGCAGAGGAAACGGGCCAAGATGGGGTTATTATGTGGAATCGGAGGCAGCGGAACTACAAAGACAGCGAGCAGAAGGATGGAAGCCGTGAGGTCGATCAGTGATTGATTCGCGATGAAGAAGTTGGTCATATCGTGCAGATCCTTGACTTTTGCTATCACGAAGAGGACGATCCCATTACCACAAATTCCTAAAATACCAAAAATGATACACATGATGATATTCGGTACGGACAGATCAACGGCAACTCCTTCTTCCTCAGTATCTACATCGCTTATATTCATATTGTTCTTGGCAAAACGACCCTCTATTAGAATTTGGACAAAGGCAGAATTTCACGCTATTCTCATGGATCCGTTGATTTAGATGCTGAACCATGAATACAGTAATT
The DNA here is from genome assembly GCA_963669155.1 of Arbacia lixula. NCBI lineage: Eukaryota > Metazoa > Echinodermata > Echinoidea > Arbacioida > Arbaciidae > Arbacia > Arbacia lixula. The sequence continues at coordinate 7,006,577 of OZ022579.1, forward strand.
AATGTAAAATGTCTTAATAGTTGCAAAAAAAGAGGATGGTTAGCTCTGTATTGAGAAGCAAGCAGAGCCAGAGGCTGCGTAACCAACTTTTGCAGAAGATATCACTTCGTGGCCGTCTTGATTAAAATGTATCAATTGGCAAAAGAACCCGAACGCATAAAACCTCACCTCTCACCGCGGCTTGTGAAGATCGAAATGTGCCTTATGTACATCGGCTAGCAATGTCATCATTGAGATTGGGATGGTTGGTATATCAATCTATTAGTATACTATATTAGCATAGCATAGTAGCATCTTTACACACACTCAAATCCACACACAAACACACACACATACACACATACACACACACATATATATATATATATATATATATATATATATATATATATATATATATATACACACACAAGCACACACACTTCACTTAATCGTAACTGTCTTGTCGACTGAAAACCCGTTCATACTAAATGGAACTGCCACGCTCGTTCTGTCATTGGCTAGTTTTTTTTTCATCGATCCTTTTAAGTTATGTTTTTGAAACACATTTTATTTCATACATGTAAAGTATGGTGCTTTTTTGCCTAATATCCTTGACTTTTAGTAGTGATGTCGGTTGAGTGACAACAATCATGTACAAATCAGAGTGTGTTTTTTTTTAAGAGGCGTATCACTTTCGGCAAACCTAAAATGTACACATTAGGTTAAAATCAAAATAGAACGATGTGCTGTTCAGAAATCTTATCGTAATGGGTTACGTTGGTGTTTCTCTTACGACATAGCTTATGACCGACATATCCTATTGATATCCATGACTTCATTTCATGTAGAAATATAGACAAAAAATGATATTTAACCTGATCCCGTTGCGTTTCGTGCTATTTCAATTGTCAGATATTGTTAGCATGGTTAAGTTTCATATTTAACAAAGTGTATCCATGTGATGTATTTTTCGTTCCTAAAATTATGTGATATTGTTTGTGAACTAGTGTTTTTATTAAAAAGTATAAATCAATAAAGCAGAGTGGTGGAGACAAGAGCAGCATAGGGTTGTAAAAGAATAGCTATGTATAAAGGATTTGGTGCAATAAATAACAAAGTAAAAAGAAAAGTGCAAAGGAAAAGAAGAAAAAAACAATTATTAATGGAATGCATAACGAAATCAAAATAAGAGGGCAATCATTGAAGAAGCTGAGAAGCTACCAATCAATGAGGCCCGGCTACTCAGCAAATAGGATAAATAGAGGAAGGTGCAATGCAGATAAATCAAGGAAAAAAAATTGTAATCCAGGAGGCAGAGTACCGCACTCAATGAAAAAGAATCAAAGGAAACATTGAAAGAGAGCAACATAACACAATGGAAAGGTCGTGAAAATCTAATAGGGAATTGCAACCTGAATTTAAGTTGGTTTTGATAAAAAAAAAAAAAAAACATGAAAGAAACACATTTATAAAGGTTTGACGAAAGTCCGTCAAAGGATAGGAAAGTTTTTTTTTTTTTTTTAAAACATATATATTGCGACGTAACGTGCGAGATGCTTTCCAATATGTTGTTTTCTACTTTTCTCACAAATATCCCTTTCTTTGATAGACGTGTGTGAAGGAAGTTTGTTGAATTTTGCCACCGAAATTTTAGAAATCGTTTCAGTCCGAACCAGTCGCCAATTCATCCAATTTTTCATCACTCAAGAGTTGAAACTGCGCAAAGAATTTGTTTCCTTTCACAGTGTTAACGTGACCTAAAACAAATGCATGAGTATTTATTGTAAATTGGCTGGTTTACGACCATCAACCTGGATGTCGGATATCTTGTGAACTATTTTAGAATCACCTTTCTGGCCTTCAGTGTTGCTACATTCCACGTCCAAGGAAGACTGGGAGACGTAAAGTGTGTGTACTTGCAGCACATTTTCTTTCTCGGATCTCACTCTCAATAGAAGTGTTGAGATGGTTCGCTGATTCTCTCTTTATCGTGTTGTCTCATTTCTCTGATCTGTTGTACAGGTTCATCTAGCTCTAAACCCTCAAATATATTTCAATATATAATGATTCTCTAATAAGATACAAGTTAATAATCGAAGTCAAGTTCCTGGAGAATTTAAAAAAAAACCCCGAGAACTTTGCAAATATCCAGGCCTTGATATTTGTCATCAACATGTTTTTGTTTTTGTGAAATATTAAGAACTATTTTCTATTTTTATTTCCATCTTTCTCCCTCTCACACACCTTATGATATCTGCCTCTGATCTCCATTGATGTCGCTCTTTTTCCCACATCTATTATTTTGTTCCTCATTCCTAATCATCATCAATTCCTTTCGATTCAATTAATTTCAACTGTATTTGTCCCTGGTACCAATCACGAAAACTTGTTTTGGGCCATTCATGAGAGACAGAGTCACAATTTCGTTTTAATCAAGTACGTATTATGAATATGTACAATGAATATGAGATATGAAAAAAATACAAATTTCAAGGTTTAAAAACACATGGACAACACATTGTATGATATCATACACATAAACCGTGCTACAGGAGCTACAATACGATACTACCAGCTTAATGAAGTCAACAAGTGAGAGAAATAAATAATAGCCATCAACGATGAAGTCAATAATGCCAACGGCATTCCGAAGGCCGTTGATATGGTTGAAATAATACATTGTATTTTACTGTGTGTTTAGGTAATTGTCTAAAAAAAGATCAAACGTGCACGGAGGAAAGATCTGGGGCTTGTAATTAGATTGGGTTGTAAATCATATGGGATAAAGCAGTGTGGCGTATAGAGTGCACTAATGTGAACGTTTGAACGCACATCAAATCGTAATCTGATGAATGCATTCATATGCCACACAGTTCCTGGCGACGAATAGTCATCATTTCTTTTCTCCCCATACGTCCTTCACCACTAAATATATAACTTTGTACCATTTTTTCCATCAATGTACAGTATATCTCAAAAATGGTGTCAGTTAAGATTTCTAATTCATGTATTTTAAAGAGAAGCGTATAACCCCACATTTTGTAAATATGTTATTGTTTACTATAATCATGATAAAACAAATACACAAGTTATGTTATTAACCTATCTTAGCTCTATGCATTTTGCTCACATTGATCATGTTCATGTTCATGCTCTTGTATATTTTATTTAAAACATGTCTAAACTCAACAAATTCAGAAAACAAAATGATTTCGTATAATTCAAGCTCTACATCTATATCTCGTTCACACACCAGGTCCCGTTGCAAGCATGGTGATGACGATAGTAGGACCTCGGATCATGGCAGTTATAGGAGGATTCATGACTGCGCTGCCTATAATTCTCATCTCCGTCACAGACTCAACCTACTTTCTCGGCATCCTCCTAGCTGTGTCAGGTGTGAGCTCGGAATCGTTTTGTCTTCGAAGAGAAATAACCCAGTTTGAATTCAAGCAAATAAGAGAGACATGCAAGCCGGTAAAAGTTTGATATACTTTGTATTAAGAAAACTAGAATATTAAAGAGATTACGGTCCCAGCTCACGTGGTATCACCAGGGCGTCAGACGTCACATTTATAGAATTATTATAGTGTTTCAAGTGGCGTCGACCATAATTTTCATTTCACTTTTTCGTATAAATCAAAATGTCAACAGAAGTAATAATGAACAAGCATGTCTTACTAACAATAAATGTCGAACACTCTTTAAGAGTTTAAGAAGATGGCTTTGTGAACATGGTGAAAGAAAATGAATGTCAGGCTGGGTTTGAAAAAGTTACACTTCTTTTGTTGGACCATGTTGATCACGACCTGGTAGACCCGGTCAGTGCTGATCACTTCCTTAAAACATAATTGTTTCCAAATATATGTCATCAAGTTTTTACTCAATAATGAAAGATTCCTTAGCGTTTTTGTTTATACATTTTTCGTTTTTGTGTGAAAATACCAGGTTTGGGGATGGCCTTCGTTTACCTACCAGTAACATACTCATTGGCCGAATACTTCGACAAGTCCTACAATATCGCAACGACTCTGGCCTCATACGGTTTGATACTCGGAGCGTCCGTCATGCCCATCATCACCGAACGGTCGTTGGAGGCATATGGCTTACATGGCGCCTTTCTCATTCTCGGCGGGATTTGTTTGAATGCTGTGCCATGTGGAGCCGTCGTCAAACCAAGACGAGATCCATCGAGACCTGATGAAGATTCCTTCTTCTGCCAACAGCCCGATGAAGGTGATCCTCACATTGTTGAAGCGGAACAAGAACAGGACATTGACGATAATCAGAGCGATTCATCAGATCATTCTGAGGTGCGTCTGATATCTAGCACCCATGTTGAACTAGACGCGGATGAGCAAGCACGTCTCTCTGATATAAGTGATCATGGCTCCTCGCGGTGCTCTCAATCGTTGGGAAGACTTCGAGACTTCTTCACCTCAGAGCTGACATTCCTCATTATAGTGCCCAGCATGTTCCTCAATTGTACAGTCTTGTATGCGTGGATGCTGTTTCTCGTACCTCACGCCGAATGGCTTGGGATTGACCAGTCACGAGCGGTGTTTCTTTCGACTATTGCAGGCATCAGTGGCGTCTTTGGAAGGATCATTTATCTTGTCTCTCTCTACTTCGAGTGGGATTCTACGCCAACATTCCTTCTCGCTGGCCTCGTCTGCGCAATTTCTTTCATGATGAGCTCGTTCAGCACTTCATACGCCTTCCAAGCCGCAATGGCCGGTATTCAAGGATTTAGCTTATTCATACTCGAGACTATGAATATGGTCCTCGCTAAAACTACAATTAAGGATGGCAGGAACTTGAACACAGCAATTACCATAAACTTATTCATGTCTGGAATTGGTGCCATAGTTGGAGACGTTTTAACAGGTAGGCCTATGTACAATTTCATTGGTCCGTACTATGGTCCAATATGTTGTATCCACCTACATGCACTCTACCGTAATCAAGGTTAATGAAAAAAGATCAATCGACAGAGTGAAACAAAGCGAATGAAGGCACGTCAGAGATGAGCGCGCACAATTTTCCACGTTTTCCCCATGAATCATAACCACGCTCAATCGTTTTTATGCCTCTGCCACTGGGTGGCCGGAGGCATTATGTTTTCGGGTTGTCCGTCCGTTCCGAATCCGTTTAGGTAATATCTTGAGAACCGTTAACCAGACTTGCTTTAAATTTGGTACATATGTATATTGCATGAAACTAGTGAAGTGTGGGTCAAATCTAATTGAGGTCACAGGTCAAAGTTCAATGAACTTTTTGACAATTTGCCCAAAATTGACTCTTTTTACATTAAATCCAAATCGGATGATGCAATTGTCATTAAATAAACATTTACAAAGATAGATCATTACTTGGGGTTATACTGGTAACATTTTTATTCAAATTCCTGAAAAGTCTGAGGTCTAAGGTCAATAAACTTTGCCAAAATTGGTTGAAAACTGCCGCAAACTTTATATTTTTAACAATAAATCCAAATCCAATGGCGCAATTTCACCAAACATAGTGAAAAGATGGATCACTTCTTGGGGTAGACTGGTGACATCTTTGGTAAAATTGCCTTTTTTTTCACCCGAAACCCAAATCAAAATCCAATTGTGCAATTCCAACTAAACATTGTACAGAGATGTATAACTTAATGGAGGTACACAGGTGAAAGTTTGGGTAAAATTTCTGAAAGTTCAAAGGTCAATGAACTTTGTTAAAAAATCAGCTAAGAATTGCCCCCCAAACCGATATGTTTAAAAATAAATCCAAATCTAATGATGCAATACAAACCAAACATGGTGCAAAGATGGACACTACTTGGTGGTAGACTGATAACATTTTTTGGTGAAATTTCTCAAAGGTCAGAGGTCAAAAGTCATTGAACTTTGCCAAAATTGGTTATTTTTCACATTGAATCCAAATCTAATAATTCAATTCAAACCAAACATGGTACAGACATGTATCACTACATGGAGGTAGACTGGTGAAAGTTTGGGTAAAATTCCTGGAAGGTCAGAGGTCAAAGGTTCATGAACTATGCCAAAATTGGCAAAAAATTGCCCCCAAATTGATATTTTTCTCAATAAATCCAAAGCCCATAATGCAATTGTAAGCAAACACGGTACAGAGATGAATCACTTCATGGAGATGATGGCATATTTGATAAAATCCCTGCAAGTTCAGATCTCAAAAGTCAATGAGCATTGCCAAAATTGGCTAATTTTAAAGAAACAAGGATGGATCGAGGCACACTGGTTAAATTAGAAGTCAAAGGTCAATGAACATTGCCAAACTCGGTTAAACATGGAAAAACAGAATATGATATGTTCATTTCTCACCAGACATACACATTTTCTGAAAATATATCTAAATAGAGCTAGCAAAGAGGCGGAGGCATATTTATCGACTGCGTGGCAGACGAATTACTCTAGTTTCATTCTATCCCCTGCAGGTCTTGTATATGATGTGGTGTCGTCGTACACACTGATGTTCATGGTGTTTGGTGTGGCCTTCGTTATCGTCATTATCAACCTGCTGGTACTCGTCTTCGTCACTCGCTGCAGGGCCGCCAAGTGAATGTTACTTCTAGTAACAGCTTCTTATTATATGTCTCATTGCAAATATGCAGCACTGTCACTACCGATCATCAAATGAATGGGATAGTGGAAAATATAAGTTTCAGATTGGGTTGTTTAACTGATAGATTCGAGCCTCCGTAACCTCTACACTCTTACATCATCCATCTATCCAACGCTATATCTAGCAAGGTAATTTTTTGATTAAGGCAGATGACCTGGTTTATACAGCTGTAGAATAAATCATGTATATTTGACACGTTAAACATGAAACATGTTTTTTGATGTTATTGGAGTGATTCCACAAATATTGCTAATGTGAAAGGTGTTGGACTTGACGTTGAAATTTCTTTGCACAGCTTGAAGAAAGAACAGGTTTCATTATTGAATGGTTAGCTCCATTCTACCAATATCAGCTTAAAAAACACTAAAATTGGTTTGATTGGATCATGTGAGCATATCAATCACGGGGTAATTAAGATTTACATATCATATCTATAATTGTGCAGTATAGGTTTACTTTGATAGAGGTGGAATTTCACACAAATAGCTGAATTAATACTTGTCTAGATGCTATCAGTTTTCGAATGTACATCTGCAACTCATCTGTCTTCATCGAAACCATATTGTCTTCATTAAAATACAGTTTTCAGATGATGTGGTTCCAAAGACAACCACTGCAAAATATAATGTGAGTAATAATTGATTACTGAAAATACACGTGCTCTTTAAAAAGTACAGATTATCAATATTGATAGAGCACAAAAAACCTGAAAATGAAGAAAACAAACATGTACTCGTACACCATGCAAATGGTCAGGATGCAAATTATTTCAGTTCAGACATCACATCATCCAGAATCATTATATCATGCTAAGGACAAACTGAACACTATGTATCAGATTATGACGGTAAAAATACATGCACATAACTTTTTAATCATTTGTTATGATTTATGTGTGCATATAGTGACGTATGACTGTACGTGTTCATATTGGATTGCATATGTTTTTGTTTACATATCTGGAGAATTATTTCGTTCTGAGGGAGTAATCACAGTTTTAAAAGCATGAAAACATGCCGTTGCCATCATTCTACTTCTTAGTTAAAGCGTGTATCTTAAAGCATCCTACTGGTTGAACGCGTTGACTGATGAATACTGAGTGGGTTTGGGTATTTATTCCTCTGAAATACTACCAAACTATCCAAGCTATGTTCCACAATAGCCGCCATTCCGTGGTCAAAATTAGATGAGATGCGTCTTCATCCGTATACTTTACAATATACTTTACAATAACATCACATGTTTCATTATAACTGATAACATGCGCCACAAGAGTAATGATGATGTGTAAATCATAATTGAAAGAATCTAGTACGTATAATTGTGTTTCAGTTTTGTATTCACTTTGTGAACAGTGAAAGGAACTAAAATTGTATTTAAAACCATGGGGTAGTGGCCTGACTAGTGCAGGGTTGAATAATACGATTTTTGAGGGAGATAAAAACACATTGGGTTTAGATGAACAATTAAAAAAATCATCTGTGTCGAATTTACCCATTTTATTCTTTATGACATATATCTCCTCCTTCGAAGTTTAGCGAATACTATTTGCTACAGCTGCTTTCTCTGATTCTCTCTTTATCGCGTCGTCTCATTTCTCTCATCTGTTGTACAGGTTCATCTCGCTCCAAACACTCAATTATATTTCAATATATAATGATTTTCTAATGAGATACAAGCTCATAATCAAAGTCAAGTTCCTGGAGAATTAAAAAAAATCCCGAAAACTTTGCTAATATCCAGGCCTTAATATTTGCCATCCACATGTTTTGTCATCATTTTTGAATAAATAATCATAATATAAAATCAAAAATTCAAGTAAGCAAATGTGAGATGAATAATTATCATTTAGCAAATGAAACGATAGTCCGCTCAGTTCACTGTTTAGTACATCAGTGCATGCTGCGGTCTGCAGCATGACAAATGTAGCACGAAATGGCGAACACGCATTATGACTTCTAAATCAGTGCTTTCCAATCGGCAAACCATTGCACCTCTACTGATGCGTTTACATTTCAATTAAACACGATGGTGACTTTATCGGCGCATTCCCATCGTAGATAATTACACCTGCATGCATATATTTGCGACGGCACCTGTTATGCTACAATGTGCGCTTGAGGAAAAGGGGCAAACCCTGTCTAGGCACCGTCTTGTAACAGTTGCGACATCTCTGTTGTGAGGGCTACACTTGCAACCAGTTTTAATCATGAAGGAAGATTCGCACGACCCTTGGAGATTTGTGATTTTGCTGTCTAAGGCGTTCCTATTACTTCTAGATGCTGGACTTGCGAAATCGTTTGGAGTTTTACTGGATGAGATGATCCTCCACTACAAGACTGACCACAAGACCATGGCATTCATTTGCAGTCTGCCTACTACTCTCATGTATTTTGCAAGTTAGTTCTTTCTAAGCCTTTATCATTTTCCTGTATTAAATTTATAGCCTTGGATACTATCATTTACTCTTAGGGCTTATTGTATGATATCCATGGTCATCTGTAGATATAATTACGTCATTGTATATTGGGGAGAGCGATGCTTTACGTTCACGTCCTCCACCCTTGGTAGTTTGTTAAACTATGTAAAATAAACTAGGTAGTTTGCAACTAGTTTGCAGAACTAGCAACATTTGCAGCACAGCGTCAACTTTGGCATAACTCGGCCATTCATAATGATAATGCAGGTAGACCGCTTCCAAGCCAGGGTACTCCAGAAGCTTGCTGATTAGAAATCCCGCATGGTAAAACTTTTTTTAAAAGAAACTTGTCCAAGAAACATACCAGTCTTAGGAAATTTGCGTATTGTATCCCCTATGTACCAAATCCATCGGAATAATATATAATATTTCAACGAGTTGCATGTGCCAAATGCAGCCAGAAGCATGCGCTGGGATGGGGTTCAGTGCATCTCATAAGAGCGTCACTGATACACACGTGGGGCAAAGGAAGCCATCAATATCCGCCTCAAACCCAATCATTTCAATCGAGACGTGATGATATCCCCGAATTTTGGATTCGTACGATACGCCGCCATGACACTCCCCGACCACCTCGTATCAACACGCCGTGACAGCTCATTGTCATTTTGAAGCTAGCCATTGTTACCACCTATTAGCGGTCCTTTGACTGGTCGATCACCCGAAATTACCGGCCAGTGGCTTTGTCCTTTGTCCTAGCTTTGTCGGTAACTTATTACCGCCCTGCGATGCGAGCCGCATCAGCAGTGTATTGAAAATACTTGATTATTGCAACTGTTTACTTGAATTTACTTTTATTTATATCATTAAATGTTTTCTTAGAATATATCTCCTGTGTCATTTGTCTGTCTTAATACCGTTCTTCTCTTTCACCCCCCTCTCTCTCCCTCTCCTGTCACGCTCCCATTTTGTTCAATTTCTCCCTCTTCCTCTTACCAACTTGTTTTGCAGTGGCTAGTCTACTCTAAGTTATATAATACTTGGTACAAATCCAATTCAATATACGATGTAAAATATTAAGAACTATTTTCTCTTTTTTCCCCATCTTTCTCCCTCTCACACACCTCATGATATCTGCCTCTGATCTCCATTGATGTCGCTCTTTTTCCCACATCTATCATTTTGTTCCTCATTCCTAATTTTCATCAATTCCTTTCATTTCATTCAATATCAACCGTATTTGTCCCTGATACCAATCACGAAAACTTGCTTTGGGTCATACATGAGAGACAAAGTCACAATTTCGTTTTAATCAAGTACGTATTATAATTATGTACAATGAATATAAGGTTTAAAAATACATGGACAACACATTGTATAATATCATTCACATAAACCGTGCTACAGGAGCTACAATACGACACTACCAGCTTAATGAAGACAACAAGTGAGAGAAATAAATAATAACCAGCAACGATGCAATGAAGTCAATAATGCTAACGGCATTCCGAAGGCCGTCTACATGGTTGAAATAACACATTGTATTTTGCTGTGTGTTTTAGTAATTGTCTGAAAAAGACTAAACGTGTAAGGAGGAGAGAACTGGGGCTTGTAATTAGATTGGGTTGCAATCAGGTGGGATAAAGCAGTGTGGCGTATACAGTGCACTAATGTGAACGTTTGAACGCACATCAAATCGTAATCTGATGAATGCATGCATATGCCACGCAGTTCCTGGCGTCGAATAGTCATCATTTCTTTTCTCCCCATACGTCCTTCACCACTAAATCTATAACTTTATACCATTTTTTCCTCTAACTCCATCAATGTATATCTAAAAAATGGTGTCAGTTAAGATTTCTAATTCATGTATTTTAAAGAGAAGCGCATAACCCCACATTTTGTAAATATGTTATTGCTTACTATAATCATGATAATACAAATACACAAATTATGTTATTAATCTATCTTAGCTCTATGCATTTTCCTTATATTGATCATGTTCATGTTCATGCTCTTGTATATTTTATTTAAAACATGTCTAAACTTAATAAATTCAAATTGAATCCATATTCAAATTCAGAAAACAAAATGCCTTCGTATAATTCAAGCTCTACATCTATATCTCGTTCACACACCAGGTCCCGTTGCAAGCATGATGATGACGATAGTAGGACCTCGGATCATGGCAGTTATAGGAGGATTCATGACTGCGCTGCCTATAATGCTCATCTCCGTCACAGACTCAACCTACTTCCTCGGCATCCTCCTAGCTGTGTCAGGTATGAGCTCGGAATCGGTTTGTCTTCGAAGAGAAATAACCCAGTTTGAATTTAAGCAAATAAAAGAGACATGCAAGCCGGTAAAAGTTTGATATATTTTGTATTAAAAAAACTTGAATATTAAAGAGATTACGGTCCCAGCTCACGTGGTATCACCTGGGCGTCAGACGTCACATTAATAGAATTATTATAGTGTTTCAAGTGGCGTCGACCACAATTTTCATTTCACTTTTTCGTATAAATCAAAATGACAACAGAAGTAATAATGAACAAGAATGTCTTACTAACAATAAATGTCGAACACTCTTTAAGAGTTTAAGAAGATGGCTTTGTGAAAGAAAATGAATGTCAGGCTGGGTCAGTGCTGATCACTTCCTTAAAACATAATTGTTTCCAAATATATGTCATCAAGTTCTTACTCAATAATAAAAGATTCCTTAGCGTTTTTGTTTATACATTTTGCTTTTCTGTGTGAAAATACCAGGTTTTGGGATGGCCTTCGTTTACCTACCAGTAGCACACTCATTGGCCGAATACTTCGACAAGTCCTACAATATCGCAACGACTCTGGCCTCATACGGTTTGATACTCGGAGCGTCCGTCATGCCCATCATCACCGAACGGTCGTTGGAGGCATATGGCTTACATGGCACCTTTCTCATTCTCGGCGGGATTTGTCTGAATGTTGTGCCATGTGGAGCCGTCGTCAAACCAAGACGAGATCCATCGGGACCTGATGAAGATTCCTTCTTCTGCCAACAGCCCGATGAAGGTGATCCTCACATTGTTGAAGCGGAACAAGAACAGGACATTGATGATAATCAGAGCGATTCATCAAATCATTCTGAGGTGCGTCTGATATCTAGCACCCATGTTGAACTAGACGCTGATGAGCAAGCACATCTCTCTGATATAAGTGATCATGGCTCCTCGCGGTGCTCTCAATTGTTGGGAAGACTTCGAGACTTTTTCACCTCAGAGCTGACATTCCTCATTATAGTGCCCAGCATGTTCCTCAATTGTACAGTCTTGTATGCGTGGATGCTGTTTCTCATACCTCACGCCGAATGGCTTGGGATTGACCAGTCACGAGCGGTGTTTCTGTCGACTATCGCGGGCATCAGTGGCGTCTTTGGAAGGATCATTTATCTTGTCTCTCTCTACTTCGAGTGGGATTCTACGCCAACATTCCTTCTCGCTGGCCTCGTCTGCGCAATTTCTTTCATGATGAGCTCGTTCAGCACTTCATACGCCTTCCAAGCCGCAATGGCCGGTATTCAAGGATTTAGCTTATTTATACTCGTGACTATGAATATGGTCCTCGCTAAAACTACAATTATGGATGACAGGAACTTGAGCACAGCAATTACCATAAGCTTATTCATGTCTGGAATTGGTGCCATAGTTGGAGACGTTTTAACAGGTAGGCCTATTTACAATTTCATTGGTCCGTACTATGGTCCAATATGTTGTATCCACCTACATGCACTCTATCGTAATCAAGGTTAATGAAAAAAGATAAATCGACAGAGTGAAACAAAGCGAATGAAGGTACGTGAGAGATGAGCGCGCACAATTTTCCACGTTTTCCCCATGAATCATAACCACACTCAATCGTTTTTATGCCTCCGCCCATGCCGCCACTAAGTGGCCGGAGGCATTATGTTTTCGGGTTGTCCGTCCGTTCCGAATCCGTTTAGGTAATATCTTGAGAACCGTTGACCAGACTTGCTTTAAATTTGGTACATATGTGTATTGCATGAAACTAGTGAAGTGTGTAAAATTTGGGTCAAATCTAATTGAGGTCACAGGTCAAAGTTCAATGAACTTTTTGACAATTTGCCCAAAATTGACTCTTTTCACATTAAAGACAGCCAGTCCCTTTTTCAGATCACCACAAAACCATCGAAAATTGGCAAAACATATAGAGAAGTGTTAGCAAGCTCTATATTCACAATTTGAAACTGATACGTAGTGTAAAATTCAAATAATGCACGTAAACAACGTCTGATTAATAGTCTTTTCTTCAGGCTCTTAGAAGTTTGTGTTGAAATATCTGCTTTATTGATTTATCTGTTTATTAAATTATAAAACACATTATGAAAAAAAATTGTTCTCTGGAAGGAATCATCTCCAAAGTTTGGTAGTTACTCATAAAATTAGGATTTCACACGCGCATAATAACCACATAGAGATTGTAACAAAGACTAATACTTTTTTCGTAGTACGAAAAAAGTCGGTTTGAAATTTAACGGCTGAAATTTTTTACATATACAGAAAGCTTTAACATGCTATATTCTTAGAAATGGTCTTGAATCACACTTTCTTCAATTTACGATCGTGATAGACGATTTCAAATTTTAAGCTTGCAAAAGGGACGGACAATCTTTAAATCCAAATCGGATGATGCAATTGTCATTAAATAAACATGTTACAAAGATAGATCACCACTTGGGGTTAGACTGGTGACGTTTTTATTCAAATTCCTGAAAAGTTTGAGGTCTAAGGTCAATAAACTTTGCCAAAATTGGTTGAAAACTGCCGCAAACTTTATATTTTTAACAATAAATCCAAATCCGATGGCGCAATTTCACCAAACATTGTGAAAAGATGGATCACTTCTTGGGGTAGACTGGTGACATTTTTGGTAAAATTGCTTTTTTTTTCACCCTAAACCCACATCTAAATCCAATTGTGCAATTCCAACCAAACATTGTACAGAGATGTATAACTTAATGGAGGTACACAGGTGAAAGTTTGGGTACAATTTCTAAAAGTCCAAAGGTCAATGAACTTTGTAAAAAAATCAGCTAAGAATTGCCCCTAAAGGGATATGTTTAAAAATAAATCCAAATCTAATGATGCAATACAAAACAAACATAGTGCAAAGATGGACACTACTTGGTGGTAGACTAATAACATTTTTTGGTGAAATTTCTCAAAGGTCAGAGGTCAAAAGTCATTGAACTTTGCCAAAATTGGTTATTTTTTCACATTGAATCCAAATTTAATGATTCAATTCAAACCAAACATGGTACAGACATGTATCACTACATGGAGGCAGACTGGTGAAAGTTTGGGTAAAATTCCTAAAAGGTCAGAGGTCAAAGGTTTATGAACTATGCCAAAATTGGCAAAAAAATTGCCCCCAAATTGATAATTTTCTCAATAAATCCAAAGCCCATAATGCAATTGTAAGCAAACACGGTACAGAGATGAATCACTTCATGGAGATGATGGCATATTTGATAAAATCCCTGCAAGTTCAGATCTCAAAAGTCAATGAGCATTGCCAAAATTGGCTAATTTTAAAGAAACAAGGATGGATCGAGGCACACTGGTTAAATTGGAAGTCAAAGGTCAATGAACATTGCCAAACTCGGTTAAACATGGAAAAACAGAATATGATATGTTCATTTCCCACCAGACATACACATTTTCTGAAAATATATCTAAATAGAGCTAGCAAAGAGGCGGAGGCATATTTATCGACTGCGTGGCAGACGAATTACTCTAGTTTCATTCTATCCCCTGCAGGTCTTGTATATGATGTGGTGTCGTCGTACACACTGATGTTCATGGTGTTTGGTGTGGCCTTCATTATCGTCATTATCAACCTGCTGGTACTCGTCTTCGTCACTCGCTGCAGGGCCGCCAAGTGAATGTCACTTCTAGTAAACGCTTCTTATCATATTTCTCATTGCAAATATGCATCAATGTCACTACCGATCATCAAATGAATGGGATAGTGGAAAATATCAGTTTCAGATTGGGTTGTTTAACTGATAGATTCGAGCCTCCGTAACCCCTATACTATTACATCATCCATTTATCCAACGATCTAGCAAGGTAATATTTTAATTCAAGCAGATGATCTGGTTTATACAGCTGTAGAATAAATCATGTATATTTGAAAAACGTTAAACATGAAACATGTTACTTGATCTTATTGGAGTAATTCCACAAATATTGCTAATGGGAAAGATGTTGGACTTGATGACGTTGAAATTTCTTTGCACAGCTTGAAGAAAGAACAGGTTGCATTATTGAATGGTTAGCTCCATTCTACCAATATCAGCTTAAAAAAAACACTAAAATTGGTTTGATTGGATCATGTGAGCATATCAATCACGGGGTAATTAAGATTTAAATATCATATCTATAATTGTGCCGTATAGGTTTACTTTGATAGAGGTGGAATTTCACACAAATAGTTGAATTAATACTTGTCTAGATGCTATCAGTTTTCGAATGCACATCTGCAACTCATCTGTCTTCATCGAAACCATATTGTCTTCATTAAAATACAGTTTTCAGATGATGTGGTTCCAAAGACAACCACTGCAAAATATAATGTGAGTAATAATTGATTACTGAAAATACACGTGCTCTTTAAAAAGTACAAATTATCAATATTAATAAAGCACAAAAACCTGAACATGTAGAAAACAAACATGTACTCGTACACCATGCAAATGGTCAGGATGCAAATTATTTCAGTTCAGACATCACATCATCCAGAATCATTATATCATGCTAAGGACAAACTGAACACTATGTATCAGATTATGACGGTAAAAATACATGCACATAACTTTTTAATTATTTGTTATTATTTATGTATGCATAGAGTAACATGTGACTGTACGTGTTCATATTCGATTGCATATGTTTTTGTTTACATATCTGGAGAATTTCGTTCTGAGGGAGTAATCAAAGTTTTAAAAACATGAAAACATGCCATTGACAACATTCTACTTCTTAGTTAAAGGGCATAAACTGTACTGGGAAGGCAAAAAAGCCTTCAAAATATATTTGTTAGCAATCTTCTTGCCAATGGACTTAAATTCATGTATTGTCTATTTTAGAAGCTTGCTGAAAGTTATTTGCCCTCAAATGATCTACATTTGGAGTAATGAGTGATTAAATCACAAATCCCCAAAGTGTTCGGCCCGAACATTTTGAGGATTTAATCATTAATCATTAATTACTCCATATGTGGATCATTTGAGGGCAAATAACTTTCAGCAAGCTTCTAAAATAGACAATACATGAATTTAAGATCATTGGCAAGAAGTTTGCTAACAATTACATTTTGAAGGCTTTTTTGCTTTCCCAGTACAGTATATGCCCTTTAAAGCGTGTATCTTAAAGCATCTTACTGGTTGAACGCGTTGACTGATGAATACTGAATGGGTTTGGGTACTAATTCCTCTGAAATACTACCAAACTATCCAAGCTATGTTCCACAATAGCCGCCATTCCGTGGTCAAAATTAGATGAGATGCGTCTTCATCCGTATACTTTACAATATACTATACAATAACATCACATGTTTCATTATAACTGATAACATGCGCCACAAGAGTTATGATGATGTGTAAATCATAATTGAAAGAATCTAGTACGTATAATTGTGTTTCAGTTTTGTATTCACTTTGTGAACAGTGAAAGGAACTAAAATTGCATTGAAAACCATGGGGTAGTGGCCTGACTAGTACAGGGTTGAATAATACGATTTTTGAGGGAGATAAAAACACATTGGGTCAAGATGAACAATTAAAAAAAACATTAAAAGAAACATTTATTCTTTATGACATATATCTCCTCCTTCGAAGTTTAGCGAATACTATTTGCTACAGCTGCTTTCTCTGATTCTCTCTTTATCGCGTCGTCTCATTTCTCTCATCTGTTGTACAGGTTCATCTGGCTCCAAACACTCAAATATATTTCAATATATGATGATTTTCTAATGAGATACAAGCTCATAATCGAAGTCATGTTCCTGGAGAATTAAAAAAAATCCCGAAAACTTTGCTAATATCCAGGCCTTAATATTTGCCATCCACATGTTTTGTCATCATTTTTGAATAAATAATCATAATATAAAACCAAAAATTCAAGTAAACAAATGTGAGATGAATAATTATCATTTAGCAAATGAAACGATAGTCCGCTCAGTTCACTGTTTAGTACATCAGTGCATGCTGCGGTCTGCAGCATGACAAATGTAGCACGAAATGGCGAACACGCATTATGACTTCTAAATCAGTGCTTTCCAATAGGCAAACCATGGCACCTCTACTGATGCGTTTACATTTCAATTAAACACTATGGTGACTTTATCGGCGCATTCCCATCGTAGATAATTACACCTGCATGAACATATTTGCGACGGCACCTGTTATGCTACAATGTGCGCTTGAGGAAAAGGGGCAAACCCTGTCTAGGCACCGTCGTGTAACAGTTGCGACATCTCTGTTGTGAGGGCTACACCCAGTTTTAATCATGAAGGAAGATTCGCAGGACCCCTGGAGATTTGTGATTTTGCTGTCTAAGGCGTTCCTATTACTTCTAGATGCCGGACTTGCGAAATCGTTTGGAGTTTTACTGGATGAGATGATCCTCCACTACAAGACTGACCACAAGACCATGGCATTCATTTGCAGTCTGCCTACTACTCTCATGTATTTTGCAAGTTAGTTCTTTCTAAGCCTTTATCATTTTCCTGTATTAAATGTATAGCCTTGGATACTATCATTTACTCTTAGGGTTTATTGTATGATATCCATGGCCATCTGTAGATATAATTACGTCATTGTATATTGGGGGGAGCGCTGCTTTACGTTCACGTCCTCCACCCTTGGTAGTTTGTTAAACTATGTAAAATAAACTAGGTAGTTTGCAAATAGTTTGTAGAACTAGTAACATTTACAGCACAACGTCAACTTTGGCATGACTCGGCCATTGATAATCATAATGATAATGCAGGTAGACCGCTTCCAAGCCAGGGTACTCTGGACAGAAGCTTACTGATTAGAAATCCCGAATGGTAAAACTTTTTTTAAAAGAAACTTGTCCAAGAAACATACCAGTCTTAGAAAATTTGCGTATTGTATCCCCTATGTACCAAATCCATCGGAATAATATATAATATTTCAACGAGTTGCATGGGCCAAATGCAGCCAGAAGCATGCACTTGGATGGGGTTCAGTGCATCTCCCAAGAGCGGCACTGGTACACACGTGGGGCAAAGGAAGCCATCAATATCCGCCTCAAACCCAATCATTTCAATCGAGACGTGATCGATATCCCCGAATTATGGATTCGTACGATACGCCGCCATGACACTCCCCGACCACCTCGTATCAACACACCATGGCAGCTCGTTGTCAGTTTGAAGCTAGCCGTTGTTACCACCTATTAGCGGTCCTTTGACTGGTCGATCACCCGAAATTACCGGCCAGTGGCTTTGTCCTTTGTCCTAGCTTTGTCTAGGATGCGAGCCGCATCAGCAGTGTATTGAAAATACTTGATTATTGCAACTGTTAAATTGAATTTACTTTTATTCATATCATTAAATGTTTTCTTAGAATATATCTCCTCTGTCATTTGTCTGTTTTAATATCGTTCTTCTCTTTCACCCCCCTCTCTCTCCCTCTCCTGTCACGCTCCCATTTTGTTCAATTTCTCCCTCTTCCTCTGACCAACTTGTTTTGCAGTTGCTAGTCTATTCTAAGTTATATAATACTTGGTACAAATCCAATATACGATGTGAAATATTAAGAACTATTTTCTATTTTTATTTCCATCTTTCTCCCTCTCACACACCTTATGATATCTGCCTCTGATCTCCATTGATGTCGCTCTTTTTCCCACATCTATCATTTTGTTCCTCATTCCTAATCTTCATCAATTCCTTTCAATTCATTCAATTTCAACTGTATTTGTCCCTGATATCAATCACGAAAACTTGCTTTGGGTCATACATGAGAGACAAAGTCACAATTTCGTTTTAATCAAGTACGTATTATAATTATGTACAATGAATATAAGGTTTAAAAACACATGGACAACATATTGTATGATATCATACACATAAACCGTGCTACAGGAGCTACAATACGATACTACCAGCTTAACGAAGTCAACAAGTGAGAGAAATAAATAATAACCAGCAACGATGCAATGAAGTCAATAATGCTAACGGCATTCCGAAGGCCGTCTACATGGTTGAAATAATACATTGTATTTTGCTGTGTGTTTTAGTAATTGTCTGAAAAAGACTAAACGTGTAAGGAGGAAAGAACTGGGGCTTGTAATTAGATTGGGTTGTAATCATATGGGATAAAGCAGTGTGGCGTATACAGTGCACTAATGTGAACGTTTGAACTCACATCAAATCGTAATCTGATGAATGCATGCATATGCCACGCAGTTCCTGGCGTCGAATAGTCATGATTTCTTTTCTCCCCCATACGTCCTTCACCACTAAATCTATAACTTTATACCATTTTTTCCTCTAACTTCATCAATGTATATCTAAAAAATAGTGTCAGTTAAGATTTCTAATTCATGTATTTTAAAGAGAAGCGCATAACCCCACATTTTGTAAATATGTTATTGCTTACTATAATCATAATAATACAAATACACAAATTATGTTATTAATCTATCTTAGCTCTATGCATTTTGCTTATATTGATCATGTTCATGTTCATGCTCTTGTATATTTTATTTAAAACATGTCTAAACTTAATAAATTCAAATTGAATTCATATTCAAATTCAGGAAACAAAATGCTTTCCTATGATTCAAGCTCTCCATCTATATCTCGTTCACACACCAGGTCCCGTTGCAAGCATGGTGATGACGATAGTAGGACCTCGGATCATGGGAGTTATAGGAGGATTCATGACTGCGCTGCCTATAATGCTCATCTCCGTCACAGACTCAACCTACTTCCTCGGCATCCTCCTAGCTGTGTCAGGTGTGAGCTTGGAATCGTTTTGTCTTCGAAGAGAAATAACCCAGTTTGAATTCAAGCAAATAAAAGAGACATGCAAGCCGGTAAAAGTTTGATATACTTTGTATTAAGAAAACTTGAATATTAAAGAGATTACGGTCCCAGCTCACGTGGTATCACCTGGGCGTCAGACGTCACATTAATAGAATTATTATAGTGTTTCAAGTGGCGTCGACCACAATTTTCATTTCACTTTTTTCGTATAAATCAAAATGACAACAGAAGTAATAATGAACAAGAATGTCTTACTAACAATAAATGTCGAACACTCTTTAACAGTTTAAGAAGATGGCTTTGTGAAAGAAAATGAATGTCAGGCTGGGTTTGAAAAAGTTACACTTCTTTTGTTGGACCATGTTGATCACAGACCTGGTAGACCCGGTCAGTGCTGATCACTTTCTTAAAACATAATTGTTTCCAAATATATGTCATCAAGTTCTTACTCAATAATGAAAGATTCATTAGCGTTTTTGTTTATACATTTTTCTTTTCTGTGTAAAAATACCAGGTCTGGGGATGGCCTTCGTTTACCTACCAGTAGCACACTCATTGGCCGAATACTTCGACAAGTCCTACAATATCGCAACGACTCTGGCCTCATACGGTTTGATACTCGGAGCGTCCGTCATGCCCATCATCACCGAACGGTCGTTGGAGGCATATGGCTTACATGGCGCCTTTCTCATTCTCAGCGGGATTTGTCTGAATGTTGTGCCATGTGGAGCCGTCGTCAAACCTAGACGAGATCCATCGAGACCTGATGAAGATTCCTTCTTCTGCCAACAGCCCGATGAAGGTGATCCTCACATTGTTGAAGCGGAACAAGAACAGGACATTGATGATAATCAGAGCGATTCATCAAATCATTCTGAGGTGCGTCTGATATCTAGCACCCATGTTGAACTAGACGCTGATGAGCAAGCACATCTCTCTGATATAAGTGATTATGGCTCCTCGCGGTGCTCTCAATCGTTGGGAAGACTTCGAGACTTCTTCACCTCAGAGCTGACATTCCTCATTATAGTGCCCAGCATGTTCCTCAATTGTACAGTCTTGTATGCGTGGATGCTGTTTCTCGTACCTCACGCCGAATGGCTTGGGATTGACCAGTCACGAGCGGTGTTTCTTTCGACTATCGCAGGCATCAGTGGCGTCTTTGGAAGGATCATTTATCTTGTCTCTCTCTACTTCGAGTGGGATTCTACGCCAACATTCCTTGTCGCTGGCCTCGTGTGCGCAATTTCTTTCATGATGAGCTCGTTGAGCATTTCATACGCCTTCCAAGCCGCAATGGCCGGTATTCAAGGATTTAGCTTATTTATCCTCGAGACTATGAATATGGTCCTCGCTAAAACTACAATTAAGGATGGCAGGAACTTGAACACAGCAATTACCATAAACTTATTCATGTCTGGAATTGGTGCCATAGTTGGAGACGTTTTAACAGGTAGGCCTATGTACAATTTCATTGGTCCGTACTATGGTCCAATATGTTGTATCCACCTACATGCACTCTACCGTAATCGTTGACTCAGACCATAAGAATATCCATCTAATCCCTGCTTACAAGCAGAAACGAGTCAATTTTAATCAAGGTTAATGAAAAAAGAT
Source organism: Arbacia lixula (assembly GCA_963669155.1). Lineage (NCBI taxonomy): Eukaryota > Metazoa > Echinodermata > Echinoidea > Arbacioida > Arbaciidae > Arbacia > Arbacia lixula. The sequence continues at coordinate 7,028,322 of OZ022579.1, forward strand.
AAATCGACAGAGTGACACAAAGCGAATGAAAGCACATGAGAGATGAGCGCGCACAATTTTCCACGTTTTCCCCATGAATCATAACCACACTCAATCGTTTTTATGCCTCCGCCCATGCCGCCACTAAGTGGCCGGAGGCATTATGTTTTCGGGTTGTCCGTCCGTTCCGAATCCGTTTAGGTAATATCTTGAGAACCGTTAACCAGACTTGCTTTAAATTTGGTACATATGTATATTGCATGAAACTAGTGAAGTGTGGGTCAAATCTAATTGAGGTCACAGGTCAAAGTTCAATGAACTTTTTGACAATTTGCCCAAAATTGACTCTTTTCACATTAAATCCAAATCGGATGATGCAATTGTCATTAAATAAACATCTTACAAAGATAGATCACCACTTGTGGTTAGACTGGTAACATTTTTATTCAAATTCCTGAAAAGTTTGAGGTCTAACGTCAATAAACTTTGCCAAAATTGGTTGAAAACTGCCGCAAACTTTATATTTTTAACAATAAATCCAAATCCAATGGCGCAATTTCACCAAACATAGTGAAAAGATGGATCACTTCTTGGGGTAGACTGGTGACATCTTTGGTAAAATTGCCTTTTTTTTCACCCGAAACCCAAATCAAAATCCAATTGTGCAATTCCAACTAAACATTGTACAGAGATGTATAACTTAATGGAGGTACACAGGTGAAAGTTTGGGTAAAATTTCTGAAAGTTCAAAGGTCAATGAACTTTGTTAAAAAAATCAGCTAAGAATTGCCCCCCAAAGCGATATGTTTAAAAATAAATCCAAATCTAATGATGCAATAAAAACCAAACATGGTGCAAAGATGGACACTACTTGGTGGTAGACTGATAACATTTTTTGGTGAAATTTCTCAAAGGTCAGAGGTCAAAAGTCATTGAACTTTGCCAAAATTGGTTATTTTTCACATTGAATCCAAATCTAATAATTCAATTCAAACCAAACATGGTACAGACATGTATCACTACATGGAGGTAGACTGGTGAAAGTTTGGGTAAAATTCCTGGAAGGTCAGAGGTCAAAGATTCATGAACTATGCCAAAATTGGCAAAAAATTGCCCCCAAATTGATATTTTGCTTAATAAATCCAAAGCCAATAATGCAATTGTAACCAAACACGGTACAGAGATGAATCACTTCATGGAGATGATGGCATATTTGATAAAATCCCTGCAAGTTCAGATCTCAAAAGTCAATGAGCATTGCCAAAATTGGCTAATTTTAAAGAAACAAGGATGGATCGAGGCACACTGGTTAAATTGGAAGTCAAAGGTCAATGAACATTGCCAAACTCGGTTAAACATGGAAAAACAGAATATGATATGTTTTATTTCCCACCAGACATACACATTTTCTGAAAATATATCTAAATAGAGCTAGCAAAGAGGCGGAGGCATATTTATCGACTGCGTGGCAGACGAATTACTCTAGTTTCATTCTATCCCCTGCAGGTCTTGTATATGATGTGATGTCGTCGTACACACTGATGTTCATGGTGTTTGGTGTGGCCTTCATTATCGTCATTATCAACCTGCTGGTACTCGTCTTCGTCACTCGCTGCAGGGCCGCCAAGTGAATGTTACTTCTAGTAAACGCTTCTTATCATATTTCTCATTGCAAATATGCAGCATTGTCACTACCGATCATCAAATGAATGGGATAGTGGAAAGTATAAGTTTCAGATTGGGTTGTTTAACTGATAGATTCGAGCCTCCGTAACCTCTACACTCTTACATCATCCATCTATCCAACGCTATATCTAGCAAGGTAATTTTTTGATTAAGGCAGATGACCTGGTTTATCCAGCTGTAGAATAAATCATGTATATTTGACACGTTAAACATGAAACATGTTATTTGATGTTATTGGAGTGATTCCACAAATATTGCTAATGTGAAAGGTGTTGGACTTGACGTTGAAATTTCTTTGCACAGCTTGAAGAAAGAACAGGTTTCATTATTGAATGGTTAGCTCCATTCTACCAATATCAGCTTAAAAAACACTAAAATTGGTTTGATTGGATCATGTGAGCATATCAATCACGGGGTAATTAAGATTTAAATATCATATCTATAATTGTGCAGTATAGGTTTACTTTGATAGAGGTGGAATTTCACACAAATAGCTGAATTAATACTTGTCTAGATGCTATCAGTTTTCGAATGTACATCTGAAACTCATCTGTCCTCATCAAAACCATATTGTCTTCATTAAAATACAGTTTTCAGATGATGTGGTTCTAAAGACAACCACTGCAAAATATAATGTGAGTAATAATTGATTACTGAAAATACACGTGCTCTTTAAAAAGTACAGATTATCAATATTGATAGAGCACAAAAAACCTGAAAATGAAGAAAACAAACATGTACTCGTACACCATGCAAATGGTCAGGATGCAAATTATTTCAGTTCAGACATCACATCATCCAGAATCATTATATCATGCTAAGGACAAACTGAACACTATGTATCAGATTATGACGGTTAAAATACATGCACGTAACTTTTTAATTATTTGTTATTATTTATGTATGCATATAGTAACATGTGACTGTAAGTGTTCATATTCGATTGCATATGTTTTTGTTTACATATCTGGAGAATTTCGTTCTGAGGGAGTAATCACAGTTTTAAAAACATGAAAAAATGCCATTGACAACATTCTACTTCTTAGTTAAAGCGTGTATCTTAAAGCATCCTGCTGGTTGAATGCGTTGACTGATGAATTGGTTTGGGTACTAATTCCTCTGAAATTCCTCTGAAATACTACCTAGCTATCCAAGCTATGTTCCACAATAGCCGCCTTCCGTGGTCGAAATTAGATGAGATGCGTCTTCATCCATATACCTTACAATATACTATACAATAACATTACATGTTTCATTATAACTGATAACATGTGCCACAAGAAAAATGATGATGTGTAGATCATAATTGAAAGAATCTATTACGTATCATTGTGTTTTAGTTATGTATTCAATTTGTGAACAGTGAAAGGAACTAAAATTGTATTTAAAACCATAAAGTAATGGCCCTTTCTAGTACAGGTTTGAATAATGTGATTTTTAAGGGAGATAAATACACATTGGGTTAAGATGAACAATTAACATACACATAAGTTCTGTTTGAAATAGTTTCATCCATGACAAATTTACCCATTTTGTTCTTTATGACATATATCTCCTCCTTTGAAGCTTAGCGAATACTATTTGCTCCAGCTGCTTTCTTCCAACCCTTTCTACAGGTCCTTTGTTCACTCAACAGACGGAAAAAGTGGTTAGTATTCAGGAACCATTATATGTTGAATCTTCTTTCGAGAACCATTTTCAATAATACTTACATAATAATATTACATATAAACACCGATATATACATCCCTGTCACACCATAATATGACTTTGATGTATTGCAACTTGTAACACAATCTGATGACTAATGTAAACTATGAATAGTAAAACATATTGTGTATCACTTTCATTGTCTAGATCGTTCCGGTGATGCGATTAATTTGAATTAAATTTATTATAAAAATTTTCTCGATATCATTGATATGTCTTGGAGACATCTAGCATTTGAGATAAAGAGCCCTTTTGGAAAATGAGGTCTCCAACGAGCCATATTTTTCTTTCAATGGTTTTAATAGCCGATATAGTTATGATTAATATAACCAGTGTCATTCTAACATCGCGTTCAAGTGAATAATTTCAACTTTTAATTGAATTGAATTAAATTGAATTAAATTGAACAACTGGGTTTTATTGTCACCGTAGCGACGACCATGACGACTGTGTAACACGACAAGAAAAACAAATTGTGCGTCTTCTAGCGAAAGTGAGATTTGTACTTTCGATATTGGATTACTCCTATCATTCTAATAAAGAAACATTTGATTTTGTAGATCACAATATTGTTATCAAAAGGTTGTCTCATTTCCATGTTAGACTTCACTGATCTTCAACTTTTTAAAATGTCACCAACACAGTGGGTTTTTTTTTATCTTGGTAAAATGCCTGATTTAGAAATTTAACAATGCAAGTTTACCACGAGGTACCAAACTTGGCCCTTTTCTTCAATTAGTACTAATAAATGATACATGTACATTTTCCCACGTCGGTGTTCCAGTATCGTGACGAATATCAGTCGTTTTGCTGGTACGGCGTAACGATTATAATCCAATTCAATTCAATTCAATTCAATTCAATTCAATGAATGTGCTTCTGTTAAGAATATCAAATTAAACGTATATGTTCAGTTATGACGGTCACCTTCATGGAATGAACATTTTTTGGTCTCATCGTGCAAAATGATTTGATATGGAAAAGCCACGTTGAAGAAATTGTTACAAAACCATGTGCAAAAAGATGAGTGGATATTTGGTATGATCCGCAGGTTAAACGTTTCGATTTGTCTATACATGGTTTTGTAACAATTTATGTTGGATACGTTAGACCAGTCCTAGAATACTGTGTGTCCTCACTTCTGACGTCCCACAACTAAACACATGTATGACATCAGAAAAATACACGCAAAATTACCCTGGGTATTAATCACAGTTCATACAATAGTGCACTCCAATACCTTTTACACAAAATGGTTCCAAAATAGTTCTCTTCCCAACTTCAAAGCATACCTGTTCTATACATATCAATGATAAGTATGTATTTGTGTCTGATATGCACCAAATAATGGGTAAAATTGTCCACATATTTCCTAGACTGCTCACCCCATCCCTTTGTCTAGTACAAAGCTATATACCGTGCTGCCTGACTGAGCGTGTAGCAGTCCCCTCTTACTAACATTGAAACAAATCCGTGTGCCAAGCAATAAAAACTTCAAAATTTGATAGACGACATGTTAAAAAATACAAGATTAAAATAGAAGGAGTAAAAACATCGACATCCTTCAAAGTTATAAAACAGCAACAGTGGTATGGAGAGCAACCCACACACATAATTCAAATGTATTCATTTTATGTGACTCTATACTTCAAAGGGAAAATTAATAAGGCAAAATCAAAAGCAAGGGTATTGATTTGCAAAGTTTTGATTGAAAAGGGGAATGTGTCTTGTGCTCCTACGTCTAAGAAATCTTTAGGCAAATAAAGAAATGGGTAGAATGCTTTACTCCAAATATATTCCATCTAGTTACATATTGAATAGGTCAATGAGACCGTACGTTTCTTTGATAAAGGTTGAGCCAAGAACGTCAATAAGAAGGACTAGATATATTTAGGTAAATCACAAAGAATAAAGAGAAATATTGCTGCAGCTATAACCATAATATGGAACAAATACAACAATTTCCAGCAATGGAGACAAAGATCTCTCAAGGAATGCTTCCATTAGGCTAATCGATATCGGTGCTTAAGGGAAAATATGATGCTCTAAAGGTAAGAAGGATGCCTTGATTCCGAGTTTTGTTTCTGGTTGCAGAAAGCATAGGATCATGTTTGTCAAAATGAAGCATCTGAATTGACTCAGTGTTACACGAGGAAGGGAGTAATGAGTTAAGCGTTAACATAAATGAAGCGAGGTAAATTCTAAGACATTCATTTTGAGGTAAAGATTAGGAGAAGCGACGGATAGGAAGACAAGTAGATGTATCACATGTACAGAGGCCTTTTGGAAAAAGTAATCATCCAAAACTTTCAATAAAAGATCGCCATAATGAGCCTAAATGATCATGCTGGGGAGCGATATAACTAATCAAAGGCATAGGATAGAAAATACAACATTTGTTTAAATAAAATGATTGACTAAAGATAACCCAATGCGTATATTCAAAACAGTGATTTCTTTTAACATGTTTAAGGAATTGGAGGAGGAAACAAAAGTGTTGTCTACTTTTCCCTTTATATATCATAAATACCTAACTGAAGACGATTTAAGTACAAATAATTTATATATAAACTTTAAGCAGTGATGGCAAGAAATCACCAGATTTCCCTGCTTCCTGACCTAGGTGTAGACTGACATGACAATTTTACACGTTTGGTTACTATATTAAGCAATTCTCGCACAAACGTATAAAATCACACTTGTTGAAGGTCTAGATACTCACAACAAAGAAGGAGTAATGGTAACATATTCGGAAATGCCAAGATCCATTAAAAAACATTAAATGAGAACTTATATGTTAATGTGACGAATTTCTCATAAAATCTTATGAGGACTGTTTCCTAAAACAATCATATTCAAACACATTTCCATTGTACGACATTTCACAAATATTTGTTGCTGTAGACATCCGTTAGCCAATTCATGTGCAGGAATTGGTGCCGGGAAGCAAAATTGCATTTTTCTTTCCCTTTTCTATGTTACACTCTTTTTCTTGAATAACTGTCCATCCTCACTCCTACCTTGGAATCTCAAAGACGAACAGTGGGTTTTGATATTGTCAATTGTGACACCAAAGATGTCACTGTCAACCCGTTAGCCTTGATTCCAGGCTGTTGGGCATTTCTAATCCAAATAGTTAAATTGGATGGTCTGGCTGTAGTAGACTAAACATTCTTTATTTCTTCTGTTGCTCGGGACGGACTAAGAGAGAGGAGAATGATAAACGTTACTAGTCTTTTGAGTACTACACTTTTTATCAAATATATCCAACAGCCCTGAACTGTAAAAACTGTAAACCAGAAACTACAATTCATTACGACATGGATTAATGCTAACAGACTTTCAATAAAACTTCTGAAAACTAACTATATGCTATTTAGCAATTCAATCGAATCTCTCCCAGGCAACATCATTATCCAACACACTTCTGTTCCCAAAGTATAATGTAAAAAATTCTTGGAGTAAGTATTGATCAAAATAATTCGTGGAAACCATATTTAGATAACATAACAACATTGATATCTAGGAATATTGGTATACTAAATAGAATGAAACAGTATTTCCCATATCAAACACTTCTCATGCTTACACATCCCTCATCCTACCGCACCTCAGTTATGGAATTCTAGCATGGGGAACTCCAGGAACACGCATTTAGACAAACAGTGCCCGCTCCAGAAAATTATATTTGACACACCTTTTCACGCGCATACTGACAAATGATTTTTTTTAAAGTAACCCACTAAAAGAAAAAAATGCAACGGTATCTCATGCATATGTCACAAGATAAGATATGTGTAAAACAATTGTATACATAACAGGAACACGTGTACTTCTTATGGAACACACAACATTAAAGTGATCTAGGTGAAAATTGTCCTTTGGGTTATGGTACATTCATGAATAAATAGATTTGAGTATGGCGTGTGGATAAACCACAATGTTAGCTTTCAGATATAGGCAAACCTAAAAAGAAGGCGCATTTCATTAAAAGCCCACGACTTCTTGACGATTCATTTTAGTTTCCATTTTTGGTTTTCCTCCAAAGGGCTTTTATTTTATCATTTGAAAACAAAAAAAAAACAATTAATGTCGTATGTACATTCACATATATATATATATATATATATATATATACATGATTCAAATGATTTGTTTGTTATGTTTGTATACATCCACCATGTTGATAAGATTATATTCCAGCTAGTACTAATTTTTGACAGAGAGGAGATTGTTATTTTTTAGTGGATTCAAAGTTGTTGTTTTTTTCCATAGGCATGGTAGTCTAATGTGCACGAGGACATGCTTTCCAAGAGAGCCCTGTAACCATACAAGTACATTTTGCTATACAGATTTTGCACAATAGTTAGACAAATCCATGGTAAACCATATCTGATATAATTATTACGGTTTGGATTATTTTTACAATTTAACACAAAAAACACACATTCCATAAGCACAATTGTTGAATAAACGTAAATAGCGAAAACATACTAAAGGTGTGCACAAACGCTTTTTATCATCTGTACGTTGCTGTGGAACAATTAGAGGACTATTCAGTGCATACTAGTCAACTTTAATGCAAGGGTTTTTTTTTTACATGTGGATTTCAGTACGAATGAAGTGAACTATTTATGAATTCAAACAATACAACAAAGTTTGATCTCTCCTACATAGATTTATGACGGTGACCCAAAAGATTTATTCATGTAAAAAGGGCCGAAGCAAATCACCCCATAAAGTGTGAATCCTAGACATCACAAAAATGGTTTGCTGGCAAGGTGTATCCGATGCTTTTTCGTTTAAATCGGCACAAATGTGACGTCACGACAGGAAAGCCCTTTTTAAAAAAAATGTTTGGAACATAATACACGGTGCCATCATAGCAATGGTGTTAAAACACATTTTTTATGCTCGATTATCTAACTTGCTTGGTATCGTCCGCTTGCCTAGTACATGGGCAGCACCATCATTGGGTTAGAAAATGACAGCTATGTGGGCGACATCGACGACGACGGCATGTCGCGACGACGTTGGCAAAATGCAACACTTTCTTAAGTTTTTTTTCCTGCTTTTTGGTTGAAACGTTTTCGATCTTGTAGTTCAAAAATCGAACCAACAATTTCTTTTGAACTTAATTGGTTGTTCTTGGCATCTCTTCAGCTGTTCAAAAGATATGTGGATGAGAGATATTGCCATGCTCCTGATCATCTTATCACCAAGAATAGGACGTAACATTTTGGTAGAATGCGCGTAAAATCGGACAAAATACCATAGAGGTATTATTATCATGAAAATTAAGTGAGATTCAGATCCAGTGGTGATGGTAGGACGGTTTCGCCAACAAAGCTGATGCTAATGAAACGCAGATAAAATGGTATGACGGACACATTATCGCCTATGCGTGATGCCTAGTCGTGCAAACAGAGATTCACTGGCGTACGGATGTGATTTTTAACAACTTGTACAGCCTCCCACAAACTATCAACTGTCTGCGGTGCAAATATTTGATAACTGATGTGATGTGATTTTTGTAACTGAAGAAATATTTCACATGAAAGAGCTCTACCTCCCTCCACTTTTGTACGATCATCATGATCATGACAAGCACTGCTAGTGGGTTTGTTCCTCTCGCTGAAGTTAATGTGCACGTGCCCCTTGAGAGAGAGAGAGAGAGAGAGAGAGAGAGAGAGAGAGAGAGAGAAAGAGGAGGGGGTAGCAGTGGGAGAGAACTGAAAACTAAGAGAAGAAAATATTGAAAGCATGAGGAGCTACTTAATCTAAAACTTTGAAAAGGACCAGAGGGAGAAAACTAGCTTGTATTTATAAGAAATATACTTCAGTAAAGTATGTAAGTCCAGCAGCAAAATCTGTTTCCAAAATGACCTTACATCGATTTATCATACAGTTGTCTCAATAAACCTTGGCAGGCGCCAGCCTGTCCGTACCATGAAAAACATGACAAAGACGATTTATATGGAAACAAAAGACTTGAGCAAGCAATTGAATGCTAATGAATAAGCCTTCACTTAAGTGATGTTTTTCATTTCATTTACTTCATAAAATACACCCTATCCAGTAAAAAGATTCCCGAAATAGACACAAAGAAGAAACGAGAAGTTGTCAACGCATGACGGACACAATATCGCAAATTCGTGATGCCTAATCATGTAAGTAGAGCTTTACTGGCGTAGCCTTGTCAGTTTAGCAATTGTAATTATGCTCGCAAAAGCAATAAATGTGTTTGCGAAAGAAATCTGTCAAACGGATACGTGTCAAAATCAATCCCAAACTCATCAGGATATTATGAGGTCAACTGCATTTCGCATGCGTCGAAGTTTTTTCAAAAGCAATATATCTGCTAGAGGTTCACACCGAACACGCTTAATATGTTTGCGAAAGAAATCTGTCAAATGAATACTTGTCAAATTCACCCCCAAACACACAGGATATTATCATGATTATGAAATCCATTGCATTTCGCATCAGTTGAAGTTTAATGCATTCGTCGTCGATATCACCCTAAACATCGCCATTTCCAACAAACATGGGAAGTTGCGCCCATGCACTAGGCAACCGACATGGCAGAGTCAGACCAACTAATCTCACAAAATGGTGTAATTTAATACACATGATGTCACTATGGACATGAACCAATTCACTTGATGGCTCAAACAGAGCTTCCGGAGCAAGGTTTGATACAGGGATAGAGTCAAATAGGAGTCATTTGTCATTTCTCACATGTTGTGCCGTAGTCATTACCTTTGCCCCAATTCATTTTTTATACTAATCTCTATTTCGCCCTTCCTACTCAGACCACATCATAGGTCTTTTAAGCATTCTTTCACCTAGAACACTTAATTGACCACGTATCTCCATCTAAACATGTGCTTCCCAGAACAGTGTATTTGTTTCTTTGTCAAGTCACCAGGCAGAGGCCACACCCCTAGCTTTTCCTACACTATATCATAATGCTATATGCTACCCCAATAACTTAGGCCAAACCCGCGATGTCTTTTTATTGTCATGTGGCTAGAGGGGTAAGGGAGAGTTGGAGTTAGATTCTGGAAGAGGAAGGAGTAAATTCCAGCTGCTTTCTACAAATATCTTGTACATATTATATGCTGAGAATAAATGCAACGATGCCTCTTCAATATGTGAATTCCCGACTGTATCATCACACAACAAACAATCCCAACAAACAATCCCAACACACCAATAGTTTGGTATTCTTGGCGGGAAGACCCCGTGGGTATGCAATTGTAACCATCTTTTGGATTACAAACGTAATACTTTTTTCTATTTGCTGCCCTCACGCGTTCATAGTGGCTTCGAAAGCAATATGTCAAACGTTCCTAGATGCATCACTTTAACACAGTGTAACCCCAAATTATGTGAAAATAAGAAAGGTGTTATTTTTCGCCGACATCATCACGACAGGCCGTCATTGTCAGCGTCGCACATACTTCAACTTCACCAGAAAAGGTCCATGTCGACGTTTCTCTTGTTGAATGCAAGGAAGTTGAATGAGCTTACTTTGGCAACGTGACATGGAGATATGTGTACATGTTTTATTTCGCTTAACACCATGATAATGCCATTTGATAAACCCTCCACAATTTTTTCCGGTAGCGATGTCACAAATACAAATCGGATGATTTTGGAGGGAAAGCTACGATCTGTCCGCTCTAAAGTTATGTGAATTCCAGAGTCAACCTTATCGACAACTTGGATCACACATTTCGGCCTTACTCATTAATTCGTCACTGCTGTCGGTCTAAAACACTAGAAAAATAATTCATTGAGCTAGATCTCGTATAAGGAGGAACATTTCTTTGTTGTATTAGCACACAATTGCATATATGCGATGGCCCGCAGGTGAACACGAGCTTGATCGCAATATTATCATACGTTCATGGACAAAAAAAAGTAGCCTAAACGGAAATATCGCAATTTAGGCTTCAAAAGAATACGTTGGATGTTTTTAGAACTACAGTGATCTAAACAGTTTTTACCAAAAAGAAGCCTTTAAAACGTTAGAAATTGCAATGTATATAGGTCAATCTGTTTCATACTGTCGCACAATTACAATATGAGTTAATATTAAAGAGAAAATATACTGTTGTAACAAATTATTTTGCATCCAACTGTTAGTATGGTTCATTGAACTATACCACTACGTAGTGTTATAGTTCAGTGGTATGGTTAGTAGCGCAGTTGGGTGTCGTAGAGGGCAGCCTGCCCTTTAAATAGCTTTTCCTTTAAAGAGCTCAATTCGGTGGCTCGTGCATGTTTTGCTTTTTGCCCTTCTGCAACCACTAAGGTTGAATACATTTTACTGATCGGTGAAATGATCAATCAAACCAATGTTAATCAAGTCTGGAACCTGGCAATACGTACAGTATAATGCAGAAAACCATTTCTGATAATTGTAAATTTCTTTGGGTTATTTAACAAAAGCTTTGTTTATTGTCATGAAAGAAACAATGTTTTGTATGAAAAGTAAAAAAGGGTTTTGTACTCTGTTTACATTATGTTATATTTATCTTTAAAAAAAATAATAATCAGAGAGAAAGATACTTTACTTACTTTACTTTAGCCGAGTCCTTGCGGTTTCTCGGGTCATAATGGACCAGCCCTTCTCGTCAAGCATTGCCCTCCCCAGGTGGTCAACACCCAAATCAGTGTCCCCTTTTATAGTTCGTCAATGGAAGTTTTCGCCCACCTTCCCCTGCAGCTCTGTCCATGTGTAGGTGTCCACAACATGAGTTATGAGACAAGTTCATTATTTCTCCTGAAGCACTGGCCAGCCAGTTTTAACCTTCTCTGCCTCATTCTTTTAGTGATGTTTGGTAGATGGCCATACAGATCGGCATCTACCTTGCTATTCAGCAAGGGCTGTTCTGAGAAGTCGGTTTAGCAGCCATCCAACTGTCTAGTTCGATTTGGGGTTATCGTCCACGACTCACACCCATAGAGCAGTACAGGTAACACTGTTGCTTGGAAGATATTATTTTTAGCTTTCCCTGCTCATCTTAGATCTCCAGACTTTCTTCATTCTGCCCGAAGCTTTCCACGCCTGGGCTTTTCTCATTGAGATATCTTCATCTGAGCTGTCAAGATGGCTACCGAGATATTCGTAATCGCTCACCTTCTATTTTTCATCCCCGCTAATTGTATAAGAATGCGTGATTTTCTTCTGAATGAATAACATGTTCTTGGTCGTGAGACAGAGTTGAGAAAAAGACCCACCAGGATGTCTCTTTCTCCATATTAAGAAAGAGTGTCTGTGCTTGCTGAGTTACGAGTCAAGTCAAAATCGGTGATGGTTGGACCATGCCTTCTACTTCTTCGCCATTCCACTGTGAATTCAACTTTTCTTTATGTCTTCTGCATGTTTTCCTGAGAAGATAATCGACGACAGTCACAAACATGCAGGGTGCCAAAGTGTCTCCTTTTAGTACGCCGGCATTTAAGGTGGAAAGATCAGTGGGTCTATCAGGTGTGTTAATTTTAACTTGAGTGTTCTCGTGCATCAGTTCTATTGCTTTGATGGGCTTCTCTGGGATACCATGGGCTTTCAGTATTTTTATCATTTTACTGTAGCTGACTGAATCAAAGGCTTTGCTAAAGGCGATGAATGTCAATACTGCTGGGAGGTTATTTGCAGTTAATCCAAAAAAAAAAGATAATATAATATTATTATAAATTCCATGTCGTTCTTATAATAACCATTCCTTTAACATGTGCTCTGTTCGGGACTTACGGAAACATGATGACGACATTTTTCCCTGAAGTTCAGTAGTAATGCGTTCCAAAAACTTGTATCTCCATGTGGCAAAGAACATTTTCCTTGCGATGTTCTTACTATTGGCACGCATAATTTCTTACCATCTCTTCGCCATGTTTCATAAGTGTGTTTTATAAAAGAAAAACACTGAACACTTGAATGTGACAATTAATCATGTGAAAGGCACATGTACATAGCTTAATCTTAAAGGGCATATACTGTACTGGGAAGGCAAAATAGCCTTCAAAATGTAATTGTTAGCAATCTTCTTGCCAATGGTCTTAAATTCATGTATTGTCCATTTTAGAAGCTTGCTGAAAGTTATTTGCCCTCAAATGATCTACATTTGGAGTAGTGAGTGATTAAATCACAAATCCTCCAAATGTTCGGCCCGAACATTTTGAGGATTTAATCATTAATCATTAATTACTCCATATGTGGATCATTTGAGGGCAAATAACTTTCAGCAAGCTTCTAAAATGGACAATACATGAATTTAAGACCATTGGCAAGAAGATTGCTAACAATTACATTTTGAAGGCTATTTTGCCTACCCAGTACACTATATGCCCTTTAACTATAAAAGGTAGGCTTTGGCGGTGTCATAATCAAAATTTTATGACACCAAGTGTAATTTTCTGACTTTGTAGTCATGTGAACATTTTAGATTAGTTTCATACTTGCTAGCTCGCACTTCGATCCGTTATGTTATCAGTGGCTGTCCAATTTTTATCTCATCACATACCGATGTCCACTAAGTCACCATTTTATTTAAGGGAGTAACGCATTGCAAAACTAAATAACATACATGCCATAAAATCTAATATGAATAAGTGAAAATAGCATTATCATTTGAGAAGAATGTACTGGTTCATGGGATGTCTTCATAGGCATGTTTCATAGACATCGTGGTGTTATATTTGTTTAGATATATTTATAGTTGTTTATTGCAACGGTTACCAGGACGTACCTTGGGAGGATTATTAGGCATGTCAGTAGCGGGGCTTTATAGCAGTGTGCTGACAGATTATGTCAAAGAAATGGCATGATACATATTTAAAATCAAATCTAAATTCAAAGAAATTTGTAAGCGTGTAGACCAATACACATCAAATGCATCAATATGCATTTTCAGTTGACTGGACCTTCTACTTAATACGAGTTAGAAACGGATTAGGGATTAAGGATACAGTATCAGCGTTTGAACTGTACGTCCTTGAACCACGATGTCCGAGAGTAACCTAGTTCTAATGTGCCTGTTTCATTATTCATACTTCCCCGCTCTATATCCTTTAGCGAATTAATGTGGAGCCAAAACGACAGAAATGTGAATGGGGTAGCTAGGTAGGAGTGAATAGGCGTGGGGCATACAGGAAAAATTGCCTCTCAAGAAAATATAATGTCGCCCGTAAGGTTTCATGAATTACAAAACAAAGGTTAAATTTAGTACGATAAATAAAGAATGGAATGGTAGAAGGGGGCTGGAGCACTATCTCCTCGCAAACGTACACACACACACACACACACACACACACACACGCACACACACATGCACATGCACACACTTTTTTTGTATTATTTTTTATATAATTTAATGACTTGATTGAACGAATATCGATGTTTCTGACGACAATATGGCATTTGTATGATGCACTTATTTGCTCTGACTTATTCACTTATTTACTTATTTACTTATTTGTATTCTAATTTACTTATCAACTTTCACTTATTTATGTTATGTAGGTTTGCAAGCACAAATCTACGAAGACTGAGGTCTTTTTTTCGGCAGGGACACTCACACGCGCGCACACACACACACACACGTACACACACACACACACACACACATACACACATATACCCATACACTCACACACACGCGCGCACACATGCACACACACATACACACACACACACCCATACACACACACACGCACAAACACACGCGCGCACGCACACATTCGTACACGCACATGGATGCGTAATAGTGACGCCCAAACCTGCTTGTATAGGCACGATAAGCCCGTGAGTTTGCATTGCGATTACGAAGCCAAGTATTTGCTTACCGCCCATCGCCATTATCTCACCCATATGCCCAATATACCTGTTCATCGGGTATCGCACACTGTAGGGCTACCTCTAACCTATTTGGGCTATCAGGCCTATCATACCTGTCGATCAATGGGTGGAGGGTGTCAATGTTCGACTGGTTTAACCTTACCACGACCCCTGGTGACTGTGGAAAATTCCGTCGCGAATGTACTCGTGACGCTTTCGTACATTTTACATACACTTGGACAACAATGACCTTGTTTGAGAGCATGGGGTACAATCATTGTTCCAATATAGCGCTCTATATAGATGAGTTACGTACTGTCTGGATATATGACTTAGTGTCGATGTCGCCATTCATAAACGACAATGATATTGATATGGTACGCATTAACTCCATTTAGTAAACCTAGGAGACGCCTAAAAACTTTTTGTTTCCCCTCTTTCGTCTACTCCAAAAAATAAGAAAGCTACTACTGACGATGCACCGATAAACACTACATGTCTATGGATGCGCCACCAACGAGAAATAATTTGCACCCCTCTTCGTACGTTAGGGTTGGACATCCATTGTTGAATATGATATGTTGTCGTCATTTCTTAGCTTTCGTATTTGTTGTTCATTGAGACATAAACAAAGTGGCGTACGAAATGACAGGTAGCCAATGTCTTTGCCCGTATACAAGTTTGAAACACTAACATTTTGCATACAAGCCGATGTGTACTAATCCTTTGTGGTTTTTATACAAATGAATGACCACACTCACCCCCCCCCCCCTTTAATAGCATTTTGTATAAATATCAATACTTTGGAGTCGATGTTGGAGCCTACACACCCCCCCCCCCCACACACACACACCACACACACACACACACACACACCACACACACAGACACATACACACACACAGACACACACACATAGGTTGAAGTATAATGCTGGGTGAACTTCGTAATGTCAAATGTTAGATAACTATTTCTCGAGTTATCAACCTTTCATGATCTGTCTGAGGAGATGGCGGAAGTCTACACTCCATGACCTCGGCTTATGAACATATAGAGCAAAATTTGAATCCCCCGTGTCCATAGGCACACTAGTGAATACAAACTGAATGGCCTTTAAGTGACTCGGTACTGAAAGGGTTAAGAAATAATATCAAGATGTGGCTATATTGCTTGGTGAGTGATGTGCCGTCTTCCTGTGCTTCATAGGTTACATGGGAGGTCGGACTGACGCATGGTCTTACCTCTAGAACTTCTAACCTTCTTCTCTTTTCTTCCCTTCTCTTCTTTTCTTCTTTTTGTCTTCTTGTTCTTTTCTGTCTTACTCCTCCCTTTCTACTTTCTTTGCTCTTTCTTAGTATTCCTCATTTCCGTCATCCTTCATTTTTTCATTCTGCCCTTTCTTCTCTTTTGTATGGTTGTTCCTTATCTTCTGCTTCCTTAAGGATCTTCTTTTCTTCTATATTGATATGTTCTTCTTCTTATGCTTCTGTGTATTTCTTCTCCGTATCCAATGCTTTTATATTACTCCAGTGTTCTTTAAAGTGTATCGTAATGCATTTTCCTAGTCATCTTAAGAATCATGAATACTGGTAAATATTAATATTGCTGTCGATGCTGTCTGATGTCACAACTTACAACAATAATAATTTTTTCTCTTAACTCTCAATTTTGGAAAAAAAAGAAAGTCCACTCTTGACACTGTATGATTCATGATATGTAGCATGACATTCATGTAACATGTGTGACAAGTGTCACGCAGTTTGTTAATACATTTAAATATGACCCGTCCCTTTTACAAACATCTGCAAACTTCATGAAAGTTTGCACATACTTGTATTTAGCACGTATCTTTGGGATAACAACTGCGAAAATTTAAGGTCAGAGGTATAGTCCGGGAGCTCAGAAGATTTATTCATGTGAACAGGGCCGGAACAACTGACCCCATAGGCCAAAAGGATATACCCTGGACATCACAAAAATGTATTGCTGGCAAGGTGTACCCGATGCTTTCCCCCCAAAATCACCACAAATATGACGTCACTACCGGAAAGCCTTTTTTCAAAAATGGTCGGAATATAATACATGGTACCATCATAACAATGGTGTTAAGACATATTTTCTTATGCCCAATTATCAAACTTGATTGGTATAGTTTGGTTGCCTAGTAAATGTGCAACATCATCATTGACTTGTTTTGGCAATGGCGGCTCTGTGGGCGACGTCGACGACGACGACATGTCGCGACGACGTCAACAAAATGCAACACTTTTGTTCGTTTTTTGTGCTCTTTTTCGGTTAAAACTTTTTTCAATTCTTGTCGTTCACAAACCGTTCCAAGTATTTATTTCAAACTTAGTTTGCTATGTTTGGCATCTCTCATGCTTTTCAAAACATATAAGAATGTGACATTTGGTCACGCTAATGGCCATCTCCTGACCAATAATAGAGCGTCGTGTTTTGGAAGAATGCACGTAAAGTCGTACAAAATACTGCCTACGTCCTGTACACGCGTATATTCTGGATACGTGCTACTTTTTGGTTGAAACGTTTTAAATCCTTGTAATCCAAGAACCATACAACATATTTCCATTTGATTTATCCTTATGTTTTTGGCATTTCTTCCATTTTTTAAAACATATATGAATGTTACATATTGTCACACCTATGGTTATCTCCTGACCAATAATGTAACCGAGCATTTTGGACCAACTGCGTGAAATTGGACAAAATGTTGCGTATTAACTGCACATGTGTATATTCTGCATGCGTGTTACTTTCTGCTTAAAACTGTTTAGATCTTTGTACTTCAAGAACCACACAACATATTACTTTCCGACATGTTCTGGTAATTTCAGCATTCCTTCCACCTTTCAAAACATATATTGATGTCATATATTATCACGATTATAGTCATCTACTGACCAATAACATAATGTCACATTTTGGAAGAACGAGCGTAAAATCCGACAAAATACTGCATACGTTCTATAAACGCGGATATTTTGATGCGTGTTACTCTTCGGTTGAAACTTTTTAAAATCATTGTAATCCAAGAACCGTACCACACATTTCCTTTTAATTTAGCCTTATGTTTTTGGCATTTCTTCCGCTTTTCAAAACATGTATGGATGTTGCACATTGTCACATCTATGGTCATCTCCGGACCAATAATGTAACGGAGCATTTTGGAAGAATTGAATGAAATCGGACAAAATTCTGCGTATTAACTGCATACGTGTATACTATGTATGCGTGTTACTTTTGGATTGGAACTTGCTAGATCCTCGTACTTCAAGAACCATATAACATATTACATTTCGACATGCTCTGATGCTTCAGGCATCTATTTCGCCTTTCAAAACATGGATGTTACATATTGTCACGCTTATAGTCATCTCCTGACTAATAGCATAAAGTAACGTTTCGGGAAAATGAGCATAAAATCGGACAAAATATTGCGTACTCCAAGAACCATACAACATATTACTTTCCGACATGTTCTGGTGATTTCGGCATCCCTTCCACCTTTCAAAACGCATATGGATGTTACATATTGTCACGCTAAATGTCATCCACTGACCAATAACATAACGTAAGGTTTTTTCGAAGTAAAATCGGACAAATCACTTCGTATACGTTTTATACGTGTCCATTTTCGACAAAATCATGCTGGATTCGCGTTAATTTTTGGTTGATTATTTTTATATCACTAAAGTTAAACAAAAAACATTTCACAGTATATCTTTCGGACTTTTTCTAATGTTTAAGGATGTTGCATATTGAAACGCTAGCCTTATGGTCATCTCCTGGCTAATAATGAAACGCAACATTTTGGAAGAATCCGCGTAAATTGTATAAGATATGGCGCTTATTTGATAATCCTTCACTCGATTGAGAGTCCTTTGCTTGATATATCATTCTCTGTATTATAAACTTCACGATATTTGTTTAAAACTTCAGTTGTCTTCGCCTCTATGAGCGTATAACGATATTTGGGATCAAGCTTGTGTTCACCTACGGGTCATCGTTTCAATTTATGCAAAATAATGTGTGCAAATAAAACAAACTACACTTTAGTATGTTGCTCATTCAACGAGATCTAGCTCAATTAATAATTTATCTAGAGTTTTACATCTACAGCCCTGACGGTTTAGGTTGGGTTGGAGTGTGTCAACCAATATGTCGATAAGGAAATTACATCAATTTATAGCGGACATCTCGTGGATTACCCTCCAAAATGACCAAATTGTATTTGTGGCATCACTACCGGAAAGACCGGTGGAAGGTCTATGAAATGGCATTATCATATTAAGTAAGGTACTCAAATTAAAACATATACATTATATTTACAAGTTAAAATATCTAATTTTGTTCACCTCGCTCGTCTTTTCATGGGCAATATCGACATTCATTTTTTTTTCCTGGCGATGGATGGGCACTGTTCGATTTTTTGACGACGGCAGCCGGTTGCCGTACCCTCGGCGAAAAGCAGTTTTTTCTCATGTTCACTGGATTTTGGTGTAAGCCGTGCCAAAATATTGCATCTAAAAAGCATTCGAAGCTTCTATGAAGTTTTGGCTGGTAGAAATTTAGAAACAGAATATTACTTTGGTAAAACGTAAGTTGAATAGGATTTGACACCGACGGCTGAATAATGCCAAAGCATATTCTATTTTGTCGATGAGTTTCACAAAAATGAGTTGCTGTATGGCGGGTCGTGCATACAACCGTCGCCTCCCCGGCAAAATGAACTATACGGATATCACTTATAAAAATAAAATTGTTCATATACAGAGTAACATCATACAATATGTTACATTGTACAAATTAGATTATTCTGTTTGGTTTAATTCTGCCATGTCGGTCGCCTATATATGGGCGCAACTACCCAAGTGTGTTGGCAATGGCGACGCTCAGGGTGATATTGGCGACGGAGACATGAAATAGCGACGCCTGCGAAATGTAATTATATTTGAAATACCCTTTTGAGCTTGTAGTTAAATTTGGGAAGTATTTGTTTGACAGATTACTTTCACAAACACATTAGACATGTTAGATGTGAGCCTCCAGTAGACATTTGCTTTCACGAGCATAATTGCCAAACTGACGCAAACCAAGAGTGTTTTGGTAAGATTCCGGAAATCTTTCGAAAAGTCACTTTTACATTCTTCAAAAGTGCTGTAAATCTATTTAAGTGTGACAATGTGTGTGGTGGCCAAACTATCCTTCCGGCTCCAGCTTATGCTTATAATCGTAAAACACAGATACATCATTATTCATCATCGATCAAGCATTTCGTCCACGTACGTGTAAGAGTTGGAATATTTGTTTACTTAAAACCCCGCTTTATGTTATCATGGATATTCATGGATTTCGGGTCGTCGATTTGATATAAATCCTATAACCCCCTTGATCAAAAATTCAAAATCATGCACTGAAGAACGCTCACCCCGAACTCTAATATATGCTAGTCAAGAAATTATAAACGAATCATGACTGAACCGTTTTGTATCATAACGGGTTTGATCTTAACTATTTCATAATTTCAAAACAATTTAAAGCAGTCATGAAATCTAACAATAATTTGGAATGTAGTCACGGTCCCATAATGTGGCCCCGTAATCCTCACCACAATCATAATTAGCAGGGCACCCACATGTGGTTCATACTTAATTATAGTGTGAATGGAGCATGTCAAACGGATTATGATACATGTACATGCAAAATTTTAATACCAAAACAGACATGGCCGCTGCATGCCTTCGTCGTCGATGTCGCCGGAAAACACATGAGCATATATTTACTGAAAGGCGGAACAGATGCCAAAACATAAGAGCAAGTCTGAAAGAAATAAGTTCTAACTGATTGTCAGCAATAGGGATATAAAAAGTTTCAAACAAAAATTAACAGGCATCCAGAACACGCATACCGAACACAGAAGGTATACGCAATATTTTGCCCGATTTTACGCTCATTTTCCCGAAACGGTACTTTATGCTATTAGTCAGGAGATGACTATAAGCGGGACAATATGTAACGTCCATGTTTTGAAAGGCGAAAGAGATGCCTGAAACATCAGGGAATGTCTAAATGTAATATGTTATATGGTTCTTGAAGTACAAGGATCTAAAAAGTTTCAACCATTAAGTAACACAAGTACATGTACCTAATAATACACGTATGCAGTTAATACGCAGAATTTTGTTCGATTTCATTCAATTCTTCCAAAATGCTCCGTTACATTATTGGTCCGGAGATGACTATAGATGTGACAATGTGCAACATCCATACATGTTTTGAAAAGCGGAAGAAATGCCAAAAACATAAGGCTAAATTAAAAGGAAATGTGTGGTACGGTTCTTGGATTACAATGATTTTAAAAAGTTTCAACCGAAGAGTAACACGCATCAAAATATTCGCGTTTATAGAACGTATGCAGTATTTTGCCGGATTTTACGCTCGTTCTTCCAAAATGTGACATTATGTTATTGGTCAGTAGATGACTATAATCGTGATAATATATAACATCAATTTATGTTTTGAAAGGTGGAAGGAATGCCGAAATCACCAGAACATGTCGGAAAGTAATATGTTGTATGGTTCTTGAAGTACAAGGATCTAAACAGTTTTAAGCAGAAAGTAACACGCATGCAGAATATACACATGTGCAGTTAATACGCAACATTTTGTCCAATTTCACGCAGTTGTTCCAAAATGCTCGGTTACATTATCGGTCAGGAGATAACCATAGGTGTGACAATATGTAGCATTCATATATGTTTTGAAAAGTGGAAGAAATGCCAAAAACATAAGGATAAATCAAATGGAAATATGTTGTATGGTTCTTGGATTACAAGGATTTAAAACGTTTCAGCCAAAAAGAAGCACGTATCCAGAATATACGCGTGTACAGGACGGAGGCAGTATTTTGTACGACTTTACGTGCATTCTTCCAAAATACTACGCTCTATTATTGGTCAAGAGATAGCCATTAGCGTGACCAAATGTGACATTCGTATATGTTTTGAAAAGCATGAGAGATGCCAAACATAGCAAACTAATTTTGAAATAAATATTTGGAATGGTTTGTGAACTACAAGAATTGAAAAAGTTTTAACCAAAAAAGAGCACAAAAAATGATCAAAAGTGTTGCATTTTGTTGACGTCGTCGTCGACGTCGCCCACAGAGCCGCCATTGCCAAAACAAGTCAATGATGATGTTGCACATTTACTAGGCAACCAAACTATACCAATCAAGTTTGATAATTGGGCATAAAAAAAAATGTGTGTTAACACCTTTGTTATGATGGTACCATGTATTATATTCCGACCATTTTTGAAAAAAGGCTTTCCGGTAGTGACGTCATATTTGTGGTGATTTTGGGGGAAAAGCATCGGGTATACCTTGCCAGCAATACATTTTTGTGATGTCCAGGGTATATCCTTTCGACCTATGGGGTCAGTTGTTCCGGCCCTTTTCACATGAATAAATCTTCTGGGCTCCCGGACTAGTACTATAACTCTCGTGGAATGAATGAAAATCTAACTAGTCTTCACTATTTTCGTGGTACGAAAAAAGAAAGCTCGGTCAATTATCGAACATTATTTCCTCAAAACCGAATATTACCCTTTGTCGATTCCAGTGACAGGTTATATAGCCACTCTCTCTTAAATGATGACAAAATCAGGGAACTTTCAGAATTAGGTCTGCGAAAGGGACAGACTACCTTGAAATATGTTTGGTGTTTCCATGGTTGTTCATATTTATTGAGCAACTCTTTTTTAATTCAAGTGCAATATAAATTTGACTTTATCAGTATGTTACCAGTATTTGCACAGAACGAGTGAAAATCAATGGAAAATAACATCACAGAAGGACCTTTGCCGTGGAGCACTTGCATACTTTCATTTTGCAGAAAAGGACTTATGCTTATCTGAACTTAAAAACTTCATTTGTTCAAAACAACTATTTAAACGATAAGTGTCTGTCTTACGAAGGTTTCGATGACATGGTAGTATTTGCTCTACCCCCTCTCTCCATCTCTTTCTCTCTCTTTCCCTCTCTCTCTCTCTATCTATCTCCCCCCTCTCTCTCTCTCTCTCTCTCTCTCTCTCTCTCTCTCTCTCTGTTCCCCTTTTCTACCCCTTTGGCAATTTTTTTTCTCTACCCCGCACCCACATTCCTTTCCTGGTGTACACTTTGTGTGTGCGTGTTTGTACATCTGGCTACCCTTCTCTCTCTCTCTCTCTCTCTCTCTCTCTCTCTCTGTCTCTCTGTTTAATCATTATTCTTGTCTCCTTCCCTCCACCGCTCTTTCCTCCACCACCACTCTTTCTCGTTTCGTCTCTCTGTCTTATCGTTGTTCTTCCCCCTTCCCCCATTCCCGCCCCACCCCTTTCTCACCGTGTCCTGTTAATATACATCCACTGTCACGACTGTCATGACTCTAAATAATCAATAGTTCAAAATAATATTACCCTCCGTCTGGCATGCGGGAATTCAATCACCTGTTATACTTTGTGCTAAGTAGTATACGCCTATAGATAAGCTATACCAACATGAGTTCATAACAGCCATGTGCAAAGAGATTAGGCAGCATATGCAACAAAAATTCAAGTTTTCACAAGTTGAGTTCAAGTTAAAGATTGTGAACAGAAAACGAATACGGAATACAATAAACACGTAGTTGTGTAAGCAAGAATAAACCAAGTTCAAAGGTTCAGATGTCCATTGTTGCAACGGTTAAAATTAACAAGTATTACGTAATGAAGGCACATTGTCTGGAGCTTTACTCGTCATTCGCACAGGTCCATTCATGGAAAGACGGATGAAAGAGAAGTGTGAGATAAGAGAGGTATAAAGCAAGGGATGAAGGGAGAAGGGTGAGAGATACGGACAAGACAGGAGGAAGAGAGGGCGTTGAGTGAAGAGAGGGAGAGAGTGAGAGAGAGAGCGGGGACGTGTCTGTGCGTATGTATGTATGTGTGTGTGTGTGTGTGTGTGTGTGTGTGTGTGTGTGTGTGTGTTTGTGTGCGCTTGTGTATGTGTGTGTGAGTAAAAGTTGAAAAAAAAATAAAGGCCCGAATTATACATACCTCTCCCCTCCCCCAACCCCCAACCCCAACCCCCTTCTTCCCAACCCTTCTCCTACGTACCCGCAAGAAGTAATTGAAATAATTTCTGGCCTAAAAATAAATAAGAGTGCAGGATTTGATGAAATTGATAACAATCTTTTACAGAAAACTATGAATTATGTAGTTGATCCTCTTGTACATATATTCAATTTGTCATTACTATCTGGACAGATTCCAGAATCAATGAAAATTTCAAAGATAATCCCAATTTTCAAAAAGGGTGACAATGCACTAACGAGTAATTACAGACCCATCTCACTGCTTACAACATTATCAAAAATCCTTGAGAAGTTGGTCCACATACGAACAATAAAATTCTTTAAAAAGCACAACATCCTTTCTGATACTCAATTTGGCTTCCGGGAAAAGAGTAGCACTACACATGCAATACTTTCTTTAGTTCAAACAGTTGCCAAAGCTACTGATCAGTCTTCTAATACGGTTGGTTTGTTCATAGATTTTTCTAAAGCATTTGATACAGTTGATCATGATATCCTACTTTACAAACTTTCACACTATGGAATTCGGGGAAAACCGTTGACGTGGTTCATGAATTATCTTAAAGGGCGCTCCCAGTTTGTTTCACTGAACGATTATTTCTCTGAACCTAAACCTGTCCTTTGTGGAGTTCCGCAGGGCAGTATTCTTGGCCCACTTTTATTCATTATTTATGTAAACGACATTGAGAAGTCATCTGGTTTGCTTCAATTTATACTTTTTGCTGACGACTCGAATATATTTTTGTCACATAGCGATCCAGATCAATTGACGCAAATTTTAAATAACGAACTTAAAAGTGTTACAAATTGGATAAAAGCTAACAAACTGTCGCTTAATTTAGACAAAACTAGTTACATGCTATTTAGTAATAAGCTTGCGACCTTGCCAAATGATATCGTTTTTGATGGTACTCTCATTCAAAGGGTCCGATCAACTAAATTTTTGGGGCTAATCATTGATGAAAAACTATCTTGGAAAGCACACATTGACAATATCTGCAAAATCATCGCTCGCAACACTGGTATTCTTAGCAAATTAAGACAATTTCTACCTAAGTATATTATGCTATCCTTGTATTCCACGTTAATTCTTCCTTACTTGAATTACGGACTTATCGCCTGGGGCAGTGCAGCAACTTCCCAAATTAATAGACTCTTTATATTACAAAAAAGAGCAATTCGTATTATTTATAATGCAGATTTCCGGGCACATACGAATAATCTTTTTCTTAATGACAAGACTTTGAAAATTAAAGACTTGTATATTTTTCAGCTTGGACAGCTAATGTACAAGCTCAGCACTAAACAATTACCTATGCCTCTTAATGATATGTTTGTAAAAAATGATTCGATTCATAGTTACTTCACTCGCCAGGCGAGCTCCTTCCATCTGCCACTAAATAGAACATCGTTTGCTCAAAAGACATTCGTTTTTACAGGTCCAAAACTCTGGAATTCTCTTCCAAATGATATTATACAATACAATTCAATACAAAGTTTCAAAAGGAGACTTAGAGGCTTTCTTCTGTATAGCTACTAGGTACTTGCTTTCCCATTTGAATATAATTTGTAGCGTGCAACTTTGATGTTTGTGTACATTTAATGTTTGTTTTTTGTATATAATTATCAATGTTTTGCGTCTTAAAATGATTTTGTAATTATTTAATCAGTTGTTATTGTTGTTGTTGTTGTTGTTGTTGTTGTTTTTTTTTTTTTTTATAAAATAATAGTTCATGATATTTACTTTTATAGGGGGGCCTACACCCTACAAGCTTTGCTTTTTAGTCGGTCCTCCTTCCCTTTCAATTTGTATTATCTATTGTATTATGTAATATATTGTATTATGCAAGTTTATTTATATGTATGTTAATCTGTGAAGTAAACTGTACCATCATTGTAAAAATTGAAAGAGGAGAAATAAATGAATTGAATTGAAAAAAATTGAAATTGAAAAAAAAAAAAACCCAACCCACTCCCTACCCCCCCCCCCCCCCACCCCATCCCAACCTCGAGACTTACCCCTCGGGTCCCTAGCACCCATTGCGAGAGAATAATGTGGACCAATACGAACGCTTATGCCTAATGTTAATTTCTGATTTTGCCTACTATCCCTTTAGTAATATTCCAAAGTTCACTGAAAAGGTGACAAACTATCCATCATTTCGAGCCTTAGTACGGTGTGTAAATACCTTCTGAAAGGAATTGTTGGCTGTATCAGTGGAAGCGTTTCTGTGGGGTGACAGGGAACAATACTTGTATTGTTTGGTCAACATTTTTATTGCGGCATCAAAACGATTTAAGCGTATTTTCATGTATGCATTATGTATTTTACAGAACTACCAAACAGTTTCATTGTGGACTCTCTTGAAGTGGCAAACACACAGAAAGAAGGGGTAGTGGAGGGACTGAACATGGTTCCTTGGATGAGCCTTGGGTTACTTACCATGGCAATTATCATAGAAAATACTACGTAATGCCCCTCATTAATCTGTAATTCCGTATTAATTGTTTTTGTAGTTATAGGTCGTGAATACCTTTTTCAAAGTTTATAACCACTTCATTCTAAATTCCAATTGTAAACGAAATCAATTTAAAACAGCCATACAAGTATGAATAGGGTAAGAAAAACAATGATATACAAAAAATAATACATGATTGTAAATTATTGTATTCAAACGCAACGTAATCATGTACCTTGAGTGTCAATCTATCACGTTTGTCTTCATGTCATTAAACGTTTGGTATTGATTGTATGTGGGAAAGAGATTATGCAAGCGACAAGGTGAGTCATTCAAAAGGGAACAACACTATGCCACTTTTTTTTGTCTTATTCCAGTATGCTTTAGTTTGAGCTATTTAATTGGGGTTTATTTTTGTCTTTTTGCTATTTCCTTGTAATGCCTCATCTACTTGATCTTGTTATTTTTTATTTCATCATCTTAATTTTCACCGAATTCTAATATCCGCTTCCTGATATGTATGTATTACCATCTTATTTTTGTGGTTTTTTCTTTTTCTTTACATTTTTCTTCTTTAAATCACCTTCTTTAACCATTTTCTCCAACCCCCTTAGTTATACTCTCAGAAGAAATGAAGGGAATACTTTGCTTCACTTAAATGTTTTCTTCCACGAAGATGATATTGTGTTTAAGATCAAGAAACATTTCGTATTAAGGCGATTTTGAGAAAGAATCATGTATTTGGCAACATAATCACTGATAATAATCACAAAATCATAACAGTATTCAAACACATCCCAACATGAACAATGTAATAATCTATCATAGAATTATACATGATGAGTTTCTTGCTTATTCTTTCATATCAGTAACTAACATCTAGACTGATTGCACATTATTTATTGCGTATGTTTTATATGCAAAGCCTTGGTTTTTTTTTTCCTGCCGTAAGAATGGTAAGCCCAAATTATACATTTTCGTATCCTAATTTCAACTTTATTCCTGACATTCTAAGCATGACACGGAAATAAACATTTAAATAAGAATAATCAAACAGCTCATGTACATTTTATTCTAATTCAGCTTATAATGTAGAAAACATATAAAAAGAATATCTGATGCAAATTCATGTACTAAATTTGTTTTCGGTCGCTGTTCGACCTTCAAATGATAAAATCACCCTGTTTTTAGGATACAATTAATACATCGCATACCATCAATACTTAATACGCTTAATAATAAAGGAATGCATTATTCATATCAATGTGACAGCTTTATCGACAAGATTCATCGCAAATAACTATTGATAGCTATATAAATTAATGACTATTCTTTCCAAAATGCGCTTTCAACTGACAAGTTATTGTTTAGAATTCATGTCTCCAAGCATATTTGTTTGATAAATTGACATGAACGAATAAGAACTGTTGTTTTAAATCTCGCATTACAATACGTATCACACCTATTATGACAGTGCCTCCGCGTCGGGTTCCCACATTCCAGCGTTGGACCCGTAAGGACAGTCAAAACAAAGCGATCATTTATAAGACCCTCATAATGATTATGGGGATTGGCATAAACAACTAGATAAACGACCATGTCGTTTTACAGATATATTAAGTAATTGCTAATTATATGTAGGATAACTACCATTTTCTTAGTCACACAATAAATCAACTCGACCACTTCTCTTGGTGATTTGGACATTTTCAATCCACCACCCTCTTGCCCCCTAAAACATAAATAGGGTGGATACCGAAGCCCCAATGTAACCTTTACGCTCTCATTATCATTTATCGTAGCTGCAATCAATAATTAACCGTTGTATTTGCCTTTGGAGTAGTCCGTTCTGATAACCCTTTGGTAAATGGAGGTTAAAGTCTACGCCGCAACGCTGGGCGATATCACATAACGGTGCTGTGTTGACGAGGAAACATTGAATAATTTAGCTCTTGAGTCTCTCCACAACTAAACACACACACCAGGTAAGTTTCTTCTACTCCACAATCATGACAAGAATCGTAATATTCTGCCAATCGTCATGTATCGATGCCTCCATATCCATTCGGCATTTAGCTTCTTGTATATCACGACCTTCATATAGCTCTTTCATACATTTATTACAACATTGTTAGGTTAGATAAGTTGTGATTTTGCTTTGTCATTGTGCATGCGTTGTCAAAAATTGCATTTTCATATCACCATGCGTCTACCTCACATCAGATTTGTGTAGTCCTAATATTCAATATGTGAAGTGAGTTAAATCAATTTTGAGTTAAGCACAGCTAAGAGGAACGTGATGAGATTTGCATTAATTATTGTTTATATTTAATTGTCGTCACTACAACGTCATCTATCGCGTGTCCGTGTGTGGGGATGTTCTGGCTGTATTTGTAGGATGCGTAAGAGAAAACGGCGCAATTCCACGATTTCCTAAGGAAAGCAGAATGTAGAAAAATAACATCGGTTTGCTATATAACTACATACAAGGAGACGATTAAGGTATCCATGTCGAATTCAAGAGCGCCTTGAAAATCACGTCGTCCGATGTAGTCATGTAAACTACGTAATAAATCGAGTATACGATTTGGTCTCGTAAGTATTAGAAATTCAAGAATGTTTCCCAATAAATTTGTTTGCCTTGTACTAAATAGCATTACCTGTGTTTTAAAAATGAACATAACCGATGTTTTGTTCAATGAATGAAACGTTGAATGGATTGTGATTCCGTAGCATGGAAATTTATTTCAAGCAGAAAGCAATTCGGTACCACTTCGTGATAAAAATCTTTTGTAACATTGCTTGTATCATGTTAAATGCAGTTGGTTTTGATATTATAGTACTAGCGGGCATCGTCTTTGACATACGATCATTTACAAAAGTTAAATGTTATATGAAATACGTGTGTTTGTATTTGCTCAGAGAAAACGCCTCTTTTCTGCCTATATGTACATGATATGTATGAACGACAGAATGTGTGGGGAACGTTTTCATAGTTCATGTACTGAAGAATTTTACTTTCATAAATATTACAGATAAATGCTTGCTTTCAGAAGAAATAAAAGTGTCCACGTGGCGCAAAACAGGGACGGTTGCCGAAGCGCCTCTGTTTTCTGAAAACTAATCGGAAGCGTTGTACAAACACTTATTATTCGGCTAGCGTCTTACATAATATTTATAGATCAAAGTGTATGATAAGAAATATGGAAAGCATGCGGATTTTTACTTGGTTCAAGATCTTGAGTGTCGTTTTATGATTTCCAATCATCATTTTAAATGATATTATTTTCGTTCCATTATTATAGCCATTATTTCAACTATCAGTACAACAGTTTGTTGTTTGCATTCGTATCATTGTTACTAATATCGTTATCAGGAATTCCTTGAAAGGAAATGAAAGACGGAGGAAACAAATATTTCCATCCTTCATCTCTCATTTGCTGTATCACCGCCTAACAATAATAATATTGTTGCTGCAGCCAATTCTCCTGCCAACGAATCTCATCTGCTTAAAAGATCTTAATTAGAGTATTTCTTCAAACGTGGAACCCTACAAAAGCTTTGAATTGAAGACCACTACCCCTCAAAACATACCAATTACCTTTTTTTCACGGAACCTTTGATACTTTTTTGTTGTTTTGTGTGTGTTGTACTCGTTCTTCCTAA
>OZ022579.1:7063803-7155477 GCA_963669155.1 Arbacia lixula
AGAACGCCCATGTCCGCGCAAGGAAATTGGTAAATTGTGACAACTTGTTTGAAGTCTACAACAATAAAATTCTGCAAATCGTAGATTAGATATTACATATTTTCTAGTCTTAAATCTGTGCGTCCTTTATTTGTTCCCTTCAAATTCATTTACACTGCCTCTTGCAAAATCATATTTTGAATTCAAACATCGGCGATTTTCATTGATTGAATTTCATACCTTGAAAAGGCTCTTATCATATCCTAAACAACATTCATTACTGACATTATCATGTTCTTATTTTCTTTAAAGACCTGATGTAATAAAGAGTGTACATAAAAAAAAATTCTCGCCGGGTTTTTTTTTACCACTCGTGAACATTCTCCGTGAAAACGTTGCAACATTGCTACATTTGCGATTGCACTAATTGAATATCTCATCGATTGCATGTGGAAGTTTTCACTTTTATTTTCAAAGTACAATTTTTAATTGCTGCGTGGGCATTTGCGGTAAAGGCTCCCATATCTTTCTTCCATACATATGATTAATACAAAATTTCTTGATTACAGAATTGAAGAGACGAGCTCCAATTCGAACATTTTGTTCATGGTTACTACAAAATGATTTGTATCATATCAATCTCAATATTAAACATCGACGAATAACCCTGCACGATTCAACGTACCACTCAAATAATTTCTTCTCTATGTCTGTATCTTCCACATTCAGATTGAATTTGTCATTCTTAGATGTTTTTTCTCGTTCTGGTTATAAATATAAATGGTGGTCCTACTAACTTTAGCCTTTAAACACAATGAATGCATTACATTTCGAGATTGTCAAGTTTGCATGCCCTGTTTGACTTTGATACTATGATAATGTCATTAGCACAAAAGAAACACTTGATTGGTCTTTCATTTATTCCTACCTGCTCTGTCCTGTCAGTTCCAATTCAATGAGGAAGATCATTGAAATAAAGACCGAACAAAGTAGGGCTTCCTTCACACCAGTATATGTCTCAACATTTTCTAAAATTCCATTCTTTAGTTTTAATCATAGTTAATTCCATATGTTAACACCTCATAAAGTCGGCATTCCTCAAACACTATCAAAAACTAAACAAAGGTATATAAGAGACTTTCAGTCTTCGTTTGAGATTTTGACATATCTGTCCATTAACGTTTTCAGTAAGAAAATAATTATGACCCACTCTTCTTTGTCCTTCTCTGAAATAATGAATGTATGTGTAAGGAATTGCAGCACTATTTTGACTTGAGAGACATATTCCTCCATAGTTTCCGCAAATAGTTTACAACCTTTCTTTAAAACTTCAGATTTTACAGATTAAAAAATATAAAAATTACGTAATTTCCATGTGCTTTGTTAATTCTTAATTTTGATCATGCATGTAAATATTCCATTTAGGTTATTCGCGAATAATAGAGTATTCAATGCTCTTGTGCCAAATTCTCATTAAAACATTTTGTTTTGTTTCCCAGATATTTCTCTTTATTCATGAAAAGTCGAAACTAATAATACCACGCAAAAAGATGAAATGCTTTTTAGATAGCTGCTCTTTATGTGTATGTACTTAAATTTATTTATATGATTACGTCCCACGATTCTATCACGATATTTGTGTCTATGTGTCCTTATTTTTAATTAACGTTCTTCGGATACATTTAAAATGTCAATTTTTGTTATTTCTTTATGTAAAAAACGTACGTTATGCTCTCTCTCAATTCATCTCGTAAATTCAACGTTACTTCATGGCAACGCATTTTAACTTGATGATGTGTTACTGCATTTTAAACGGTAAAATCTCCCATAAGAATGACCCTTTTTTTAGATACTTAAATGTCATGTTTGATTAGCCTGATTATATCTACATTGACTTGATTTTGTTTTATTTATGCACAGGAGCCCTCGATTAGCTACTTAGTCTGATTTTTCAGAGAGGCTGTTTATCTGAGGGAACGTTGCATTTTGTGAATTTATGCACAACAAGCAAATGCTTTCATGTTTGATTTTATGCAGTTATAATGATTTGTGGACCCCTTTAAAAATCAGTTTCCTTGAACTTTAAAAGGCTGTCGAGCCTGTAAGTGCAAGGTAAAACAAACGAATGAATAGGTAAACTGGTATCTATACATTTGATGTTTGCGTTTAGATCATGTATGAGATGAATTGCTAAGCCGCCATAATCATGGGTTTCATGCATATTTTCTGTAACGAATATAATGTTTATTAGATATAATTGGAGAGTAATCTGTCCCAATTTTCGTTTCAGAAGAGCGTAACTTTTGGTGATTTTTAAAGACATCACGAAACTCTGACAAAATGGAAATATATTTAACAGCGTCAGGTCTTATTTTGATTATAATCGTTCAAATTATGTTCAATTGCCCTTCTATCACATCCGAAATGTCAGGTAAAATCACTGTCGTCTAGTTGCTTTAGTGAAAAAAGCTGCGTGGAGCACATATTTTATTGTTTATCGCAAGGTATGATATGATTTTCACCACCGTTTCTCTGGTTTCAACCGATTTTGTTCAGGTGGCACACCGGATGAACTCTATGAAGTGACCGTTCCTATTTACAACCAGACTGCGTGTAACACGTCTTATGAGGGTGGTATCACCGACAACATGATCTGTGCAGGTGTTCCGGAGGGCGGGATCGATTCCTGTCAGGTATTGTACACCCCCCCCCCCCCATACACAAATACTTACACACACACACACACACGCACACATACACACACACACACACACACACACACACACACACACAAACAAACAAACACACACACAAGCACACACACACACACACACACATACACACCCGCACACACACACACACACCTACACACACACATACACAAACATACATACACGCGGACACAATTGCTTCGTCGTAACATGGACCCTACCACGAAGAAGTGAGACGGAATATGAGCATGTTGTCAAGACAATTGGTTCTAAGCCATGTGGGTAGAGTAGGGATGTGTTGTGGAAGGAAATGAAACAACTTTCTTTCTTTGAACCCATGCGTGTCACCGCCGAAAAAAATGTCTTCTCAGCATGTGCTTTACAGGTGTTTTGATAATAACGAACAGGATTGCGCAGCAACGGTTTCTCAGATAGAACAAAAGAAATGTAGAGTCTTATATCGCTTGTCCAGTTCTGTTGGATTGAATCAATACTTTTGTGAGGAAAAGATATATCAGCGAACAAAAATACAGTTTTTTCTACTAAAATATATCAGTTGCACGCAAATGCACGCAAACTCTGTTAATGAAAATAAACAGCTTAACATATAATGTTGATAATGATTGAATCCCAAATTTGCGGAAATCTGCGGAAAGTGAAGAAATTTGTTAATCGTGTAAGTAAGAATATTACCTTATATCTCCGTTTGTGCATCATTCAACAATTATTTAGAAGAATACCGAGTACAGGATCTTTAGTGGTGGTGCCCGTAGCTTTCTTGAAAATTTCACAAAAATGTGATAAGAAACATAGCGTCCAGAAACAAAACAGTGAATTAAAGATATTGCTTTCCAAGTTGACAGCAGCTAAATGTCGGTGCCGCGCATGGGACATCAAAGCATTGCAGTGATTGTGGAATGCTTTTGACATTCATTAGCATGCTTAATCCATACAGATGTTTGAATATATTATGCTCGAGTTGTCCCTCCTTCCTAACACATCCCTGGGTAGAGCAAGCAGCGGTGATCATAGCAGTGGCTGTCATTAGGAGTGCCCACGAGTAGCCCGCTCGACAATGTCAGACCAGTAAATCTCTCTCGCTCTCTCTCTCTCTCTCTCTCTCTCTCTCTCTCTCTCTCCCTCTTTCTCTCTCTCTCTCTTTCTCTCTCTCTCTCCCTCATGGGTGTTGAGGGACCAGCGACCTGCATAACAATGCGTATGACGAAAATACTTCGATACCCTTTTGTTGAACTGTTTCCTATAATGACTCCCCCAAGGTTGACAAAACAAAGTGTATAACTGTGTTGTAATGTTAGAGAGCCACCAAAATGCATGTGTTGTAATTTGTAAGTATAACTTCATATTAATACGCACAAAAATACCAGGTATTAATACAAACCAGTTTCAAATCAAATAAAGCTGACATTGACACATCACAAGTCAAGGGACGTAAATCTTTTTAGAGATAGGTTTTGTGACATTTTATTGATCACTTTTCTTGCAATAACCCTTGGAATATTTAATGAGATTTTCACTGTTGGACAAATTTAGAACTGAAAATGTGTGCGTATCAGATAATTAATTCAGTACACAAAATTGGTCATTGTGCACCACTCATGCCAACCCGCAACTTCTTTTTTCTCATCATTTTTTTTTTTTGCATCATGCATTATAAATTACACTGTGATTGGCAGTTGCCAGTGGATTACCAGATGTGATACACAATGATCATTGTTGTGTTCTGTTTTATGAATTATCAGATAAGATAGAAATATTTGTCCAATAGTGAGAATCTCATTAAATTCCAAGGTTTATTACGAGAAACGTAATATTTTAAATGTCACAAAACTTGTCTGTAAAAGATTTAACATCCCTTGACTCTATGATGTGATAATTTCAGCTAAATATTAGTTGAAACTGATTTTTTTAAAATCATTTTTCAAGTGTTAACTTTTTTTAACACCAAGTACCATCATTACTACTACTACTACTACTACTACTACTACTACTACTACTACTACTACTACTACTGCTGCTACTACTACTTCCACTAATCCTTCTACTTCTACTACAAGGAAACCTGCTTTTGCGAGCACCTTTATAGAAAGACCACCTGGGTATAAAGAGGAACGTTTTTTGTTTCTCCTTGAATTAATGTTGCACATTAAAACCTGCATCAAACTAACCTGCGCATAAAACCTACTCGCTACCTGTTCTCCTGATGCCCTCCCTGTGTTTTTCCGTCTTCCGCGCTCTCCCTCGACCAACCACCACCACCACCACTTCCCTCTTAGAATGTATATTTAGTATTTTATGTTTGTTTTACCTTTGTTCAAAATCTGATTGGACTTTCCTCCCATTATTAGTTTTATCTAAATTTATGTATATATATCTTCTCTCTCTGACAGATGTTTACACATTAAATCTTAGAGTTTTGATGAAATCGATTTTAGCTGATAAACTATAATACTTTAGTGCCGAATTGATTTATCATAACAGTTATCAAAGCGAGAGTTGAATTTACTTATTAAACCATTTATGTAGCTAGTTCACTCAACATGATTCAACCAGGGGCAAGCATCAATTAGCTTGTGCTATCGCTTACTTCTATTGCCAAAGAGATCGAAGTAATGGTTTTTGAATGTTATTGTTATTCATTCATTTATTCTTATCTTAACCCTAGGGCGACAGTGGTGGTCCTATGGTGTCCCTCCACGAGGATCAGTATTATCTCGTTGGTATCGTCAGCTGGGGGCGGGGATGTGCCCAGGAGGGTTACCCCGGAGTCTACACCCGGGTCACCGAATATGAGGAGTGGATTGCACCCATTTTCAACAGTGGAATCCCCACGTACAGTAAGTCAACTCATGAACCTACTGCCATGCTCTCAGTCTAGTTTATGAATTGTTGAGCTTATCAGAGCCTGTCAATTGTGAGATGTTTCACCTCCCTCACTCCAATCCAGGCAGATACAATCGAGATAATGATCATGGTGCTTTATAATTATGATTTATTATCATTAGATAGAGGGATGGCAAGAGAGAGGGTTCCAGTGGTACAGGAAGAGAAAGATGGACGATATTAAAAAAAAAAAATCAAATGATTTTAGACTAAAACTTAATGTTAAAATGCTCCTCTGTCTCATGCTTACCTTCAACAGTGGACGGGACATGCGATGCGGATGAGTTCCTGTGTCGTGGAGGAGAGTGTATCAATGATGAGTACCGCTGTTCAGGGAGCGGTCAGTGCTACCATGACACGGACGAGCAATTCTGCAGTGAGTACGCCCCCCCCCCCGCCCCACACACACACACACACTCACACAAAACACACACACACACACACACACACGCACAAACACACACACACACCCACACACAAAAACACACACACAACACACACACACACACACACACACACACACACACACACACACACACACTTTCACACGCAAGACCTGTGCCCCCAATAGTATCACCACTAGACGTGAGAATACATTGGGACGGGGATTCGGGAGGCCCATCCTTCACATACACTCACATACTCACACACAACACATGAGAGGGCCTGAGTGGTCAAATGTGTCATGAAAGACAAAGACCGAAGGCTTTTGGCGGCATTATACCGTCTTAATGAATAATTAAATGATGAAAATGTGACAGTAGCGGATACAGAATTAATGTTAAAGACAATGGATCTAATATATAACCCCTCCAAATACAAATGTCACACTATCTTGTAAAACAAAACCACATTTTATCATATAAACCTCACCAGAACCATTGATTATCTGCTGTGATGAACAATGATTGTTGTATCTCTCTCCTCCAGACGGGCTGCTTAAAATGTTCGACGTTTTTTATTTCGAGCGCATCAACCCCGACGATGTTGAAAGGACTGACGAAGACATGGCATCCACCAACGAATGTGCCGAGATCTGCCTCGAGATCGGCTGCCGGGCATTTGATGCCACCCCGACCGGAACCAACTTCACCTGCGACTTCGCCATGGCTAACTTTACAACCGTCCCGGAGGAGAATACCGCTGATAGGACGTTTAACCACTTTGAACTGCAGACGCAAGGTGAGCTTTGCGGCGCGTACAGTGCACTCGCTGTCCGTAGTTGTAGAACGTGGATAGGGGGGCGGGTAGGGGGAGGGAGAGCTAGGAATGGGACAGGCACCAAACGTCCCATTTTGGTTCACGATGTTAGGTTTAAGGCTGTGGAGCTTTGACATGCACATTTTCCCTCCTCCTCCCTCGCATGGAATCGGGAAAGTATTGGCCTATTGCTCCGGACGTTCATAACGAATCGTTTTCCCAGTCGGGGCGCAGGAATAACAACGCTCTTTGTAGCGATCTTCGAATACCCAAGCTGTCAGCTGCTCCGCCGATCTGGAGGCACCTTCTAATGTTAAGCATTATGACAGGTGGAAGAGACAAGTCGCTTCTTCTTATTAAAGTGTACTGGGCCCCGTTTCATAAAGCTGTTCGTAAGTTACGCACGACTGGCATGACTGGTAACCTGCTCTTAGGTGCCAGATCAGATTCTCAATGATTTGGAAGTTGTAATCTGATCTTTGAAGATTAATCTTTTCTTGTTGTTAACAAGCGTCTGAACACAAAGTTTATAATTTGCCAATAATGTGGTTTGGATTGTATGAAATTTACTCCCACTATGTTAAAACAGGAGCAAATTGAGGTATCCCATTTAGCACTAGAACAGGTATCCAATTGTTCGAAAAATCGTGCGTAGATTACGCACATCTTGGCCAGGCCCCACAGCCTAGAACCTATGGTATTTACAACACAGGCATCTTGTTTATGAATCTTGTTTATAAATAACGTCTCCAAGTTCGCTTAACAAATTGATCAATAGCTACCAATTGCTGTTGCAGTCATGGATATGAATGTAAAGTCCTATGAAGACGACACGACCTGATCAGTGGCTGAATCGCATATTTTCAGTCGTGGGTTCGATCTTACGACTGCGGATTGTGGAAAAATCGTACTGTCTGCGGTATAGCCTTAAGAGGAAACAATAATCCATCCATCCTGCATAAAACAAAGCGGCAAACGAATAACGGTTCTTTAATACCAACATGCCCAATGCTATGAACCCGTGAGTTTATTGAATATCGTTGTATATTATTTTGTTTCCGCAGAGCCTGGCTCCGTATTTAATCAAGCAGCTGGGATCATCGCGTCCCCATCCTACTTCTCTACTCCAATGCCGGGAAGGTAAGCCATGCACTGCTGCATCAGTATTCACCTCTTGTGCATCAGGCAAACTGTAAGCTCTACTCCAGTGTGTGTGTATAAACTGGGCCAAAATGTATCACTGGAGCATCAAGAATAGACAGACCTTGTTGTTTACAATCAGAATTTAGGGCTTCGTGAACACTGATCCAGCTAGGATGTCAAGAATTGCCATGGAACTATAAAAACCGATGGGCATGATGGGGTGTGGTTCCATTGCACCTCCTATAAGGAGTTGGAAGTTCATTCATAGCCTGCCGTTTGTTGTCCGTACAGCAGATTACTCAAGAGTCGCGCTGCTCAGTATCTGGCAGTTGTCTAAGTGGAGAAAAGCCAGGCCTCAAATACGCGGGCTCAGTAAAAAAACAAAACACGGTAGAGTTTATCTGTTATTGCAGACAGAAACACATTTTACGAAGCACTACGTGAACATTTCCAAGTTTAACATATAAGAAGTTGATGATATATAACAATTACGCATGCATGGAAACATACTACTTTATAGTTGACCTCTTGGACGCACGTTCTATTCAAGTACAAAGGGGAAATTGTCAAAGTTGAATAATGCAATTTGACCATGTTGACTATACTACTGTTTCAATCGCACCAAGGTCTACAATACTAGTAGGTTGAGCTTACATTGTTAATTAGAACTTTTTTCCTAATACCATGATTACTTAAGCAGTAGTCTTTCTAAATAAACTAACCAGCTGTTGACATGTGTTGGCAGGATTTGTTCGGTCCTTTTTTTTTTTATAAATAAAAATGATTGAATACAGTTCTTCAACGAAAATGTGTTTATTAAGGATTTGGTTCTCCTTTCTTTGGTTCTGAAAGTACATGCACAGCTGACTCACATCTAATGAGATCAAGACTTGTTTGTATCTATACAGCGTTCACTACTCCTGGACTATCGACGTTGGCTTCACTGCAGACACCCTCACATTCCGCATCCTCAGCGTCGGGGGCAGCTCGATGTGCGAGGAACTCGACGACAACTACGCCCTTCTTTCCATCTCTGGTGGCAACGGCATCGAGCGGACGTCGTTCTGCCTCGGCGCTGAAGTGGAAGGAGCCGAGTTCGTCGTCCGGACCGTCGATGCCGTCATTGAGCTGGTAACCACGGACGCGAGCACGTACACTTTCCTGCTGGAGTACGAATCATGTGAGTATTTAATGTATTACTTCTGTGCCAGAAAAGAACGTGGTGCTACTCTCTCTGTTCTGTTTGCCTAAATAAAATGCGACTAAAGGTCTACTTGGCCGTTCACGGGTTGTTCTGCTCCTGTGAAGTCATGGTCCACCCTGACCTTCACAAATTTTTACATGTAGGCTACATTACACTAGCAGCATAGGTATGTGAACGGTCCTTTATTTACTCAATCCAATCATAGCTGTTTTTCCAGAATCAGTTGTCATAATTGGTAGCAATATAAAAACATCTTGGTCATAGGCAGCTGGAATGGAATATCTTAATCCAAATTTTAATGAAAGGTACTTAATTGGCTGGATCACGGCCAGTGTTTGCCATGAAAGGTATTTCATTGGCTGGATCACGGTCAGTGTTTGCCATGAAAGGTATTTCATTGGCTGGATCACGGCCGGTGTTCCGCTCCGGAAAACTGGTGGAGCGTCTCATGTCACTTTATGATTATCCATGTTTTAATTCTGAGTCAAGTAAATTAACTTAAAATTTGGGCTTTATATAAATGTGCATCCGCCTTGTTCGTGTCCTTTTCTTCCCCAGCTTATGACTGTAACAGGGAGTATACCATTGGACCGGGCGTTGTGATGTCACCTAATTACCCGTCTGAGTACCCCAACAACGTTCGATGTTCTACCCACCTGCAGGTAAAAGCTCACTTCTATTTTTCATTCATTTTTTTTAATTAAAAGAATTACATTTATTTCAGAAAGACAATGTAAGATACGCGTTGAATGTATATGTTCTTCTGATACACTCCGTAGTGATTAATCAATCTGTTTGAATATAAGCGAAGAAGAAGAGGACCACGCCGGTCTTCTGTATCTACTGCACATCTGTCCACAAAGCTAACTGCTAGGCTTATAATTATGACACAATGATAAGGAACCACAACACAAAGTCTTGATATTTCTTCCTGTTTTGTATTTATGAGTCCACAGTATTAAAGACATGTGTTTATTTAAAGAATGCATTGTTTTGCGGATTGACAATAAATTATACAAACTTTGTTTTGCTTTCTCTGAGTGTGTTTTCTGACAGATCAGTCAATCATTCTTACTACTTCGGAGAGTAACAGGAAAACGAATAATATTGAACTTTGTATTGTTGCTTTGATCTCATTGCGGATATGGCAGTTCCAATCCACACCCGCTCAATAAATGTAACTGTTCAAACATGATATGCATCCTATATAGGACTGAGTGGCGTGTAAGATCATTTCTCCGGCAAATTTTCTCTCTAAATTTTCTCTAAATAAAACGATTGGTCTAAGTCTTTCATTCAATCAATATATCAATCAAGCAACGTGGAGAACAAGATATCCAAATCACACCTCGTGACAGCCCGTATGAAAATACAACTGAACATGGCTAAAATGGCTGGAAATATTTAAAATCACATTCTTGTCACGGTTGAAGAATACTAGTTACGCGAACGGAGTGTGATTGGCTATCTTGTTCCCCACATTGCTTGATTGATATATTGATTGAATGAAAGATTGATTAAGTCATTCGTCATTATCTGTAAATCATTTATTGTTTATTTCATTTGTTTTATCATTCGACCTATTCATCCATTCATTTATATAAAACTGATTAACCAATTTACTAATTCAAATGATTTCCATTTCACTGATGTTTGTTTTCAAAAGGCTCCTGAAGGCGAGGTCGTCATGTTTGAATTCGACGTCATGTCTGTTGAATACCATCCTTCTTGCAACTACGACTGGGTGGGACTCTACGACGGTGCAGATCGGAACGCGCCTCTCGTTGGATATTACTGCGGTGATGTGGTACCCAAAACGCAATTCCAGTCGTCTGGACGAGATATGTTCATATATTTCTCCTCTGATTCGTCCGTCAATGCAACTGGATTCAAGGCCTCTTTCATGTTTAAAGTTGGTGAGTTTGGGTTCTGCTAAACGGGATAATAAACAAAAGTAAGTCCCCTAAATCAAAATACCGTAAAGCTTCATCAAAACAGTTTTAAACTAAATAATTAAGTAGGATTTTTTTAATTTAGCAACTTATTTCTGCGTGAGAACGACATGGATATAAAGTTTGTGTGCTGTTGTTATTTGATCGTCCATCGTTTGACACCCTAACACCAATCCTAAAACTGTTCATGTTTTTTTCATGGTTGCCTGAGCACAATTTTAGGGGAAATACTGCTATGTTCCAACCTCTTAAAATTGCTACATCTATCCAGTTTATTGGATGAACTGACATCAGGTATTGTTACCAAAATGTATCATCGGAAGGAGTGTGAACAGAAAAGGTAGCCGTCGTGTTATGCTTGAGCGAACGCACTTTTAAGATTTACTCTTGATTATGGCAGAAATGCATAACCTTATTTATTAACATTTTTTTATTTAAGCATTGCATGAGTATCACCACACCCATGGTACACTCCCTTACATAAACAAGAAAATAAATAAGAAGATGGGAAGAAAGGCGAAAGAGAAGACGAAAGAGAGGAGAGCAAAAACAAAACAAGATCGCATAAATGATGAGAAGAACAACAATTGGGCAGAAAATATGAAATGAAGAGTTCTCCAGATAAATAGACATAATACCCAAATGATTACCCTAAGTTATATTTCAATAAATCGTTCCTCATTCTAGATCGCGAAGCGACGGAAGATCCCAACATCGCCTACATCAGCTCCCTGGAGGGTGAGCTCTCGGGATTCAAGTACGGCATCGCCGCTGCCTGTGTGATTGGCATCCTGCTTGTAATTGTTCTGTCTGTGTCCCTATACACAGTCAACAAACGCGACGCGATGAACGCCGAACTTGTCGCTCAGCTCACTCCAGAAGGTAGGTCTGAACGATGCAATAGCGCATTGAAGTAAGCCACTATACTCTGATGGAAGGCTTCTTTCATTAGAAATCTGATCTCATTACATGCTCTGCCAATTACATGGAAGTGTTTAAATATTTTCATTTACAAAAATTTTATCAATATATATGTTGGTTGAAATAAAAACAAATATTCTTACAAATAAATTTTACTCCCATCTTCCACAGAGGTCGACGACGACGATAAGCCCGGATACAATCGGATCGAAGACGATAACGTCGAGGAAGGCCCCT
The DNA here is from genome assembly GCA_963669155.1 of Arbacia lixula. Taxonomy (NCBI): domain Eukaryota; kingdom Metazoa; phylum Echinodermata; class Echinoidea; order Arbacioida; family Arbaciidae; genus Arbacia; species Arbacia lixula. The sequence goes on from OZ022579.1 coordinate 7,076,052, forward strand.
ACTCCAACATCGACAGCGTTGACGGGATCACACAGGAAAGTCAAGGTACACAGGCCAGTAAGGTCATGATCGCTAATGAGACCGGTTACGTAAACCCCAACGTTGGCGCCGCAACGTCAAGCGGTAAAAAAGACATTGAGTTCGGCGGCGTCGAGAATCATGGCTTCGTTCAGGATGAGAAGAGGGCCGAAGAAGCGGCGGCCGTAGCCGCCGTGTTCGATGCGGTTTCGGAGGGTGAGGTGATCGAGAGCAAGGGAGAGGCCGGCCAGACCGTCGTCGTGACTGCTGACGTCACCCCGTTACCGAAGGACGACGAAGAGCAGGCGTTCCCTCTACCGCCATTTGTCGAGACCGCGCCACCGGCACCGTTCCAGGATGATGACATCCCTCCACCCCCAGAGGTAACACCTCCTCCCCCGCCACCAGCCGATGACGTCACCGCCAGCCCAACGACCCTGGATGAAGGTGGCGACGCTACGGCTGCAGATGGTAACACGAAGATGTGAGCACATCGGTCGGCTCGTCCAGCGTGCACGGCTGCCTGTTAGCATGGCTTATACCATGTGCAAAGGCAATTAAAGGCAGCAGCAGCAAAAGGGATGCAAACTGAAGATTACTATACTAACGCACAGACCGGAAGCTTCTTTCGATGCTCGTCATGGATCTTCTCTGGGATATTGGCCCTTACGTTCCATTCTTTTCCACGGGTACTTACATTTCTTCTTAATCTCACGAGCAGCCCACAAACCATAATCAATTATTGTATGGTATTCGGTCAAAAAAAGGCAAAGCACATACTTACATCGGTGACATCTTGAGAAAAGCGACAGCTGTGTCTATCATGATCACTACATCTAGTGACGGCAACGCAGTATGTGTATGTGTATAACCACTATGAGAAAAAGATATCATGGTAGTAGTAAAAATACATATATTGCAGTTGCGTGTAAACATACGAAGTAATATTACTCTGATATTCAATCAATTTTCGAATTGTGCCCAAGAAAGGAACAGCATCGTTCAACACAAATAACAGGCGCAGTATATATTGCATTGAACCATTGTGTGACGGACATACCTATCATCTATTGGATGTGCGTGCATTATTTAATGACAAATTACACACGCGGCACGTACAGATCTAATCGGAGGATCAAGGTCAATAAACTTTTTGAGTGGACATGCTTTGCTCTCCAGGTGAAAAGTGCCAAATGGAATGCACTTTCTACTGAACAAGGCTGAGCTTAAATAGCTTGATTTAAGGGCCCCATCTCATAAAGATTTGCAATTAATCTGAGAATATCACATTTCAAATACCAGAGTTACGATCGATGTCAATCGATAATCAAGTTGCGATCAATCGCAAGTCTTTATACGACAGGGCCGAGATGTGTGTATGTGACTCGCCTGTTATGGGACTAAATGATACTAGGCAGACTGCTCAAAGTGGTCTCAGAGGAGCATCCCTCTCTATGATCCTGAGTAGACCACCAAGTGAATAAAAAACATTCACATATTCAATAAAATATTGTGCAATCCCATCAGCCAATCAAAGGGAAATTGAGGCAACTTTTAGCAATTATATACCTTAGTAACTAACATTCACGTTGTTACCCCGTACTTCAATTGCCCCTCCCCCTCCCCCCCCCCCGCTTTCTCTCTCTCTCTCTCTCTCTCTCTCTCTCTCTCTTTCTCTCTCGCCTTCCTAATCAATTCTCTGTAGTATTTTTACAAATTGTAATGGTTGTCACTAGTAAACAAGGGGAAATGGGGGCTTAACGATATTCATATTAATTTTGGTAACAGTGTCACAGTCTCAAAAGATGTTGACCCCTTTTCGCTCTCATTATATGTTTTCTTCTGCGAATATTATCAAGCCATCAAAGATGCCTGTCGATTGCAAAAGTGTTCAAAAACATCCATTGTATATAACATAGATCAGTATTTACTTCTTTCCTTCATATTTACTTGTCAAAATGTGGACTCTTCCAATTCAATATGGTGTATTATAGACATGATATAGTCAAAAGTCGTTGTGACTCGACGGGTTCTTTTGCCGGTGAAAACATGTTAGGCAACTTTATCCGGTATTTTTTTCCATTTCTCAAATCAATTTTTAGAACCCTCATAAGCCCTCAAAAAGAGATTTGCGTGACATATCGTGTTTCTTCTTTTTCAGTCATAGTTCTTTAATACTTCATTATAATTGACAATGTTCAAAGGATTTTCAACATTTATTCCAATGCAGTGCATTTTCTTTCTTCACAGCGCTGACAGTTCTGACGCGTGGCAATTATAATTGAAAGCTGTAAATGTATCAACAAGAAAGCACTTTGGGAAATAGATTGAAGGCATACATCCAGTCGTGTATTAAATGAAAAAATCAAAATCTACACTACACTAGAAAGTGTATATTTGTTGTTTATATCCCTGTGCAGTTATATTTAACAAGTCGTAGATTTACACAATGATTACCAGCATTCATTTGTCGTGTTTTAATGATCCAACGTATTGAATGCCAACTTTTCGTAGTACACATGTGTCTCTATGAATACTGTATGATTCGTTTCGTAAGAATATGTAAGATTAATATTGCCGCAATAAAAAATATAAGCTCATAAATGTTTATAATAACAAAGCTTGGATCTTTCATGTTGTCGTTATTTCGCATGTATTCGTCCTTTGCCATACATCCAAATGACAAGGTTTAACACTTTAAAATTACTCACAAAATGTTGGCGTAATACTTTACCAGCCGCTTACAAGTAGCATTTATATATTTCAAGTAATTAATTGAACGATTGAATAACACTTCCTCCATGATATTGGGACAAATTCGGCCATCTTGGTAACGAAGCATGAAGAGACCTTTTTTCAAGCTTTTTTGCCTTTATTCAGATTTTCATAATTCATAATTATACAAAATGATATAAAGAGGAATATTATTGTTCTTACAATATAAACATAGCACATTTTCTCATACATTATAAGCACAAACATATTTAACAGAATATTTTCCATAAGTATCCAAACTGATATGATACATATTCAATCAAGTATACAAATTGTAATACAATTTTGCAATTTGGCCTGAAATTATTTTTTTTTCATTCAAAAAGGAAAAGGCGACTGTAATACTTGATGTTAATTATTTAAAAAAGGAAAAAAAATACAGTATGAACATATTTTCTATACCAATTAATTATTTTAATATAGATTAACCACCTGAATAAAGATGTTCTTATATAAACAAAAAATATAAGGTGAAGGTGCTGCTACATCACCCATAATAACCCAATCTGTTATTTTTACATGAATTGACATGGTGTATTTTCTTTTAACTTTAACTTTTATTCTAATTGTATTTGGGTCTCGAATCAGTGGAGGGCTGTAACTGTATTGCTTTACGAAAAAAAAAACACTGAGAAAAAAAACAGCGATAAAAGATAAAAATGAGGATCGATGAGAAAATGAGGGAATGAGCAGGAATTTAAAAAGAAACAAAAACGTAAAGAGATTAAAAAAATGAATTGATATATGTATGCACATATATATAATCAGCCCCCTGCATTAAGTGGTACAATTTTCCAATTTTTTATATTTTAGTATTGGCAATTTGTTGTGGTTGTGTGTATAAGTAGAATACCCCCGCCTTCGTCCTTCCTGAAACTCATAGGGGTGCATTTCTCGACACGATGACAACTCTAACCTCAGCTCTAACTCCGATAGTTAGCCCTAAAGTGATTATCGAGGCTATTACAACTCTTACCTCAGTTCTAAGGACCTGCTCACACCCTGTCGTATCTATTGTTTTCGATCGGACGATCGTTGAGTCTAAGCTAGTCTAAACATGCCATAATTTTAACATTTTATAATATTATACTCATTAGTGTCCGCCTACATCTTTTGAAATTATTCATTATACCTTTCATTGATCTGTTGTGCATATCAACACATACATTTATTAACCCCTTTTAACAAAATTCAGACAATTAATTTGAAGAATAGTATGTTTGTCGCGATGAGCATAAACATGGTATCGTTCAACACGAATATGACCAAAATCGGAAGCATGAAAAAAAAAATCGATGAATTGATTTTACTGAAGAAAATGAGAGATTAAAATGACAATAGTCTTTGTTAGAATTATATGTTTTACATCAATTCATAGGAAAAACAACGTTGTAAATGATACTTCGCCCCTCATTTTTCAATATTTCAACCTGAAATTTGTTCAATTATTGCAGATTTCATGAGAAAGACTATCAATTCATTGGAAAATTCCGATCCGCTATCGATTCACGAGATGTCACTGATATCTGTTTAGCATCCGTAATACTAGCGTGAGTTCTGTGAGATCTCACTGACATTCTAATGCAAGAACATGCCTTTGGCCACACGCCTTCTCATAGTCCTACGTATTAACAATGTGAACTTAGGAAATCGTGAGCAATCTATTAAATAATACGCTATGGGCTTTTCGAGAGAGGAGAGATGTTTGCCCTAATTAGTATTATTTTCTTTAATGCTAACCTAACACATAAGCTTATGAAGAAATAATTACAAATGTCACGGTGGAACTTTACTGTAAGTCGCACACGTATCATTTAGATAAAAATTACATCATTTCAGAAAATGTTGATATCAATGCAGTTTTACATCATTATCTAAACAACTTCCATTAACATAGAGAGTGATCATCACTTCTGGAAGACAGTACCATGATTGAGCACAGACAGCGGGTCCCGAGTAAAATAAAGGTGGACTTTTTACGTATTAACTAAATATTCATTATCTTCCATGCATATTCTACAAACCTGAAATATCCACCTCTCAAGTTGACCAAGAAACAAAAGAATAATCAACGATTGAGAGACGTGTAATATCATTCAAGGGGCAAATCTTTCGAGGTAGTAACAACACTTGTGTTGTTAAAGTAAAACAAAAGAAGCTTCTGCGGCCGTCAATACTAAGAGAGAAGGAGACAAAAATCATCCATAACCACGTTTAAAACTGCGGTCGGCTCACCCGCTTCTATATATCTGAATAAGGTACCACCATTAATCATTGCAGCGCGATTTCAGCAGTCTTTCCCAAGAGACCGATCCAATAAAGTAGTTTGTGCGTTCCATTACACAGCTTTGCAGCTTTGATATAAAACTTCCCAGGAAATTGATTACGCATCAAGTTCAACTCCCAATTGAGAAGATAAAGTTTCGCTGGCAATTTTCTGGTGTGAGGGTATAAGTCTTTTGTGTCAGCTGAGAGAACAATCTATTGGGAAAGCAGCAAAACACCAATAATTGTTTGTCAATCATCAGACTCCGGACCCCTAGGAATTGAATTGCTGAGATATCAGAAGTGCAGACGATTGATAACTTTTATCTAACTCCTTTTTTTTCTCCTCAGGGGAATAAAATAAAATGTCCCACAATTGACAATTAATCATCATGCAGTTTCAAGCATTTCCCGGTGCTATAAAGAGACACGTTTTTATTTTTCTGATTTGTGCCTTAATTGGTAGAGAATTACATCCTCCAAAAATTGATAATTACAGTACTAGGCAATTTCAGTAATCAAATTCAAATACTTTCAAATCCCGTACTCATTTAAACCCCTCAAAAAAGTTCTGCAAGGAAGTTCTGGGGTATTTTTTTTTTATTATTGATATCTTTATTCGCTTCGTTAAAAAGCACAATACGATACAAAAATATAAAGCACATGATCATACACAGAACACCAACATTTAAAGGCACGAATACACACATGTTTACAATAACCCCTTAACAAAATCACAAACAAAATTATATCATACTCCACGGGATATCGTAATCAAGTAAAGTCTTCAATTAGAAGTGGAAACGTTAACAAGAGGGGAACTACTGTATCTATCGCACACTTGAAATTACATGGCGTAAGGAACGTGGAGAATGAGGAGATGGACGTTTCTGCTGTGTGGCGCTCATGTTGGCGTTTTCTACATTTAACATATCCAAATATACGGATATGTGTCTGTGAGTGTGTCTGTGCGTACTGTATGGGTGTATGTGTCCGAGAGAAGATCAAAACAAGGTGGCATTGGCATACGAAAAAAAACACGACAAGCATATCCAAACGCCGTGTGTGTATACGTTCACCGTATGGGTCACTGCAACCCAAATCTAGAAGTCGAATGTACACTTCAAATTCAAATTCATGTGTTAGTATGTGTGTGTGTGTTTGTATGTGTGTATGTGTGCAAGTGTGTGTGCGTGTATAACTGTGTGTGTGTATGTGTGAGTGTGAGTATGTGAGTGTGTATGTGTGTGCATGTGTGTGTGCGTTTGTGTGTGTGTGTGTTTGTGTGTGTGTGTGTGTGTGAGTATGTGTGTGTGTGTGTGTGTGTGTAAGTGTGTGTATACGTTCACCGTATGGGTCTCTGCAACCCAGAAATCTAGAACTTCAAATTCCGCGGTGAAGTGGTCGATATATAGTCACCCACTCAACGCGAGTCAATCTCTCCTCTCTATGAGTTTTTTTTCCACCCCGTTCTTCGCAATATGTGAAGTGGGTTCTTTACCGTGCACAAGATGCGACCACCGAATAGCAAATCACGCCTGATCTATACACTCACAGTAATTCAAAAATATAACGAATAGACAGCTCTCGCATTTCTTGACCAGTTACATTTTTGAGAAAATGCATTCAACATAAAGTTTTAAAGTGTCTTGAAAAGTAAAACATCACCTTTGAATATCGGGTAGTGGTAGCCCTTTTGCGGGTCAGACAATAAGTGGCGTAAATACCACTCAAAATGGAACCACTCTATAAAAATTTTCCCTACAATATTTATTACTGGAACCAAGCGATTTATGTACCCTAGAGATCCGAGACCGCAACAGCAAACGCCACTTATTCTTTTTTCTATATTCTATATTGATTCAGAAGTAAAAGTCAATATAAGTACTATCATCTCTCCATGTCCCCAGTTGATATTCGAGAATAAAGTCATATTTTTCTTTACCGCTATATCATGTATTTTGGGGAAACGATTCCTTTAAATCTGTTACGTCTGGAATAGCAGAAGTTCCTCAATACAGCAATATCTTATTTTCAATCGATAATTGTAAAAGTAATACGGAGACGTGATCATCTTCAAGCTATTTCCTACCTTCATTGGTTGCAAAATTATCCTCTGCTAGCCAGACGCGTATGCAAGGGTGTGGGGGAGGGGGAGGGGGGGGGGGGGGTCGGTGGGTTAACCCCCACCCCATTTTAGTTTCGTCTCCTCTTTTTTTTTCCTTGTAAGGGGGTGTTTTGGGGTTTCAACCCCCCCCCCCCACCCACCCCATGCAAGAAATTTTGAAGCGCTAAAAAAACCAAAATCATGACTACCCCCCCCCCCCTCCCCGCTCACCACTTTTTAGAGACTGAGCGGGATTAAAAATAAATCAGCTCGACCCCCCCCCCCCCTTCCAAAAAATCCTGCCTACGCGCCTGCTACTAGCGTCATCTTACAACGAATAAGGCGATAGGGAAAAACAAAAAAGAATGCAGCAAGGGAGTAGGCAGATTACTTTAACCCTTTGTGTGTCTCTGTATTTTGTTAATGGCATGCCAGTTTCCGATATGGGAATATAATGGACATGGTGGAGGCGGTCCCCTCGCTTACCCCTCGGAAGACAAGAAATCGATTTAAATTATGATCATGAGATTGGTACACTAAACAGTCAAAATATTTAGTGTCAATCATGGTAAAGTAACATAATACCCAGGTCTTAATAAGCTACTCTTAAAAGAGCTCACCGGTTGGGCAATTTCATGACAATGAGCTATTTGATTGGTCAATTGGGTTAAGAGAGAACAAAAAGTAGGTCGGTTTTTCGACTAGTATACACTGCGCACTGTGAATATCGTGCCTGAGATGTCGTCGACAATCGTACTGCTCGTGGTGCTTCACTTCACTCGCTTCCCGCGCACGCCAGTCATGTAAACCGTGCCTCCTTTGTTCAACTTAAACCACCTTTGCTCAAGTACTCTCAACTGCAAGAAGCGGAAAGAGGCGCGCATTTGGGGTGAATTTTCGTTACGTCGCGTTGTGACATGTGAGTCGGTACACTCACCACATTCGTGTCAATCTCAAAGCGTGAATGTTGAGCACCCTGTATTTCTCATACAAGGTTGACGTCTAAACTGCTTTATGTATCTCTCCTATTAATCACATTTCATAGTTACTTTGAATGTTGAGATAACTAATAAGATTTGTCAGGAATTTATTACAACGTGTTATAAGGAATACTCGTTCTCAGCTACACCTCAGTGAATAGGTGAAGACCCTCAGCATTCGATTAAGTTGTGTTGGAGCCTTGCTACATCGCGATTTGTCAACTGTGAAATGCGTATTTGAGTTTCAGGCATTTTGTTGTTTTACCTGTATGCGGTGTCTACGTCAGCACTGCAAGAATTCTAAATTATTCATATCGGAGATTTATATCGTATCGCCACGATAAAATTGGCATGTGTGTCAAGCGTATGTGTGTATGAAATTACTCATGTACAGCCAGGAATTGCACGCAAAAAAAATCGTGAATGTGCGTGACGAGACGAGAATCTTCTTCCCCGCTTGATTGTACCCTCCTCGCCTCGGGCCGTGTCAGAAAGTTCTCTCGCTGGAAACTGATCAATAGTACTGTATAGCGGAGATCATCTTGAATTACGACCTCGACGGTGGACCCCATGAGCCCAACCCTCTGATGGCTGGCATCGCATGTCAGAATCATATCGACGAGCATGACAAGAACGACATGGGAGATGCCACAATTAGCTCCTGCAGCCATGCCGGTTCCTGACAACTAATGGCTCTCTCTCTCAAATTTGTGATATTGGAGTAGCATCACCATTGATTTCTGCACGTTTCCCTCAGGGGGACAGCATCCCGTTAGAAATCCCGGACGTATTGTGATCCAAATGATTAAGACTACAAGGCTGGCACATTGAATTGATCGATCGGACACTGATATTGGGAGCTAACCTGTTTTGTATCCATAAGATCATTTTGAGAAAAATGGAGAAAGATATATATTGTGTTCACATCTACTCTCAGATATCAATCATATGTGCTCAGTGATTGCAAGTCGCACATTCGGCACTAAGGCGCTTGTGCTAAGGTTATGGCGGTTGCGTCTCTTTGAAACAGCTGAGAAATGTTATACCATCAACTCTTTTTAATGACAGTTTTATTTCAAGACATAATTTTTCTACGCGGTTGTAAAATAGAACTTCAAAAGCATATTACTGTGGTAGTTGCAAACTTACTTTTCTTTTTCTTCACTTCTGCTGCTGATTGAACAGGGTCTAACAATCCATTAATGACATTGAACAATCTATCAGGGTGAAAGTCTTGGATATACGTCGGAAATACCCGGCTTTCTTGAATCTCCAGAGGAGCACTAGAAATAAGATGCCAAGAACCTTGCCCTACCCACGATACTAACCGAGATACCTTTCACGCAAAGTAGCCCTTGAGTCTAGCAATTGAAATCGCTTTTCATGCATAATTTTGGAATTGGACTCCCATGGTTTATGCAGATGGAGAGACCTTGAAGCATCATTATCTTTTGAGTGCTCGGGGCCAGCGTGGCTCCAAGGTTTCCAGAAACAGAAACTGTAACTCACTTTTCTTCATCTAGACTTTGCGGTACAATACAAAGCGATCATAGCATTACAAACTGAATGACGTGCCTCGTTTTTGTCCAGGTCGTTTTTTTGTATCTCGAGTAATCTTCTCAGTATTGATGTTATTCTCAGAGCGAGACACAACCGGTCGCTTGAATTATTGATCTTGCGTCGAAGTGACTCTCAAACGTCTGTCGTGACTGTGAGGCATGGCAAGTCTTGACATATGACTGAGATTTACGCTAAGCCATTTTTTTTCTTCTGCATTATAACGGCACTGTACACGTTGCTTCAATCATGTCGAATGACTGGTGTGGAAAGTTAAGATCTTGAACGTCAGTCATTTGTTACTTATTATCGTAAAGGTTGCGTCACTGCGTTAACATGTTATTCAAATCCATCTTGATCGCGGGGTTTCTCTGCATCTTCATTGTCGGAGTGTGTGCCAACGCCCTTGTCATTCTGTTGTCCTTCAAACCGGTCAGCAGCGTCAATGTCAATGTTAACACCCTCAACACGTACATCGTCAACATGGCGGCAGCCGACCTGTTCTACATATTCGGCTGTTTGTTCTACACGCTCACCAACTACAACCAGGACGGTTGGTTGTTCGGTGACGTCGGGTGCCGACTCATCCTCAGCATCGACATCATCACCATGCACGTCAGCGTGTGTCTCCTGGCAGTGATGAGCGTGGAGCGCTACATCGCCGTCGTCCACCCCATGCTCTCTCTCAGGTACCGCAGCGTGGGCTTCGCGCGGGGCGTCGTCGTGATCATCTGGGTGACCGCGCTCGTACTGGCGACACCGATGTTGATCAGTATGAGGCTAGCCCGCATCGACGACGACGATCTCGAAACGACCAAGTGCACATGCACGTGGACGCTACACGGGGCCAATTCTCTCTCCGCCTACATGGTTTCCTTATTCCTCATCACATTCATGATTCCGTCACTCATCATCGCGATCGCATACGGACTCCTCGTGGCACACTTTGGTTGCACGCCTACCGCTGAGAGAAATAGCAGCCAGCAGGTACGGCGGTCGAAAAGGCGCGCTGCGCAGATCGTGTTTCTGGTGGTGATCGTCTTCTGGGTGTGCTACACGCCTTTTTGGGTCTACCAGCTTGCAGTCCTCTTCGTTGAGGGATTCGACCCGAAACAAATCATCGGGTTGGTTACCCTAGTGATCTCCTACCTAAATTCATGCGTCAACCCATTTCTGTATACGCTGCTGCCGAGGAGGTATAATGTGTGGCAGAAAATGAGAAGACAGAGTTCGTTTGCTACGCCTAAATATCGCATAACGGGGCGACCAGAAGCATGTGATTCGGTATAAAAAAAATAAACAAAAAACAGTAAGCAACCCACATGATCCAAGGGGATGTTTCGGTCTCTACCCATTGTCATTAAAATGACAAAACTTTGAAGGCATATTGCTTTCCCCGGCCCGTGGATATAAAAATGTTATCGTTGCTTTGTGTTTGTTGGACTTGGATATTGTTCGTATTATATATCCTGTATTTTTTTTTCTCTTCATCACCGAGCCTAGGTGTTTGTCTTGTTCATATTGATTGATGTTTTATTATTGGATTTGTATCAATGGTTTGAACTAAAAACAACTGAAAAGTTCACATCCATCTTTTTTAAAACATACATGTAATGACAACATGTATGTAGATTGTAGATATGTATGCAGATTGCTGTTTCTTTCGTAGAGTACCCTTAGTTTAACAAAATGTTAGTTCTTCTTCTTCAAAACAGTTTCCATGAAATAGAATTTTCTAACTGTAATGTTCATAACTGTATTAAGTATTGTGGTTGATGTGTATTTTTTCACGATTTTGTCGAAACTGTCAATCGTTTCTACGCCATTGAGTAAATGTCAAATTATACATTGTTTTATTTGTAATAGTCAATATAATGTTTCAGGGAATTATTTGGTATTTGCAGTTTTGTTTATTTGGTCGTTCTGTGGCTATGAAAATTGCTACCTGAATTAATGGATGGATTTTAAAGATATTTTTATCGACAAGACGCGCCGATGTACCAATAATACCATATTTATCACCTTCGGGGAGCGATTTCCGCCCATGCTTATGTATGTCATTTATGTACACGTAATGGAGTAAGACAAATACTTTTCAAACACTATAGTCAAGCAAATGGACCTAAATACCTCTCAAGAGACTAATATTTTATCATTAGAGACAAATTTTTGCAAATGTGGTTTGGGTAGATGTGATGGTGTGATATATCAATGCTGAAGTCAATATTTATTTATCTTAGTAAAAAAAAAAGTGCAAGTCACGTTATGCCTTTTGTATTAACTGTACATGTATATGCGCCATTGAGGTATTTTGAACAGGTAATACACACCATTCCTAAAGGGTAGTACGGAGTCTGGCAGCAAACGACTTAACTTGAGAGCATCTCAAAAGATTGATATCAGATTATTCGCAAAATGATGTTTTAAAAAACTTTCGAAAAGATGCGTTGACGTCATTTTTTCCGTGACAATGACCTTGTTGCCAGCGAACGGTTGAGGCGGCAACCAGACAGCTTGAGACAAAACCCTCTCTTAAAGACGAATCAGGTAAAGGGCAGTGTCTAATTTCACAACAACCTTCTCTACTCCAGCATTAACACCAGTGGCAATGCTACATTCACATTCGAGATGTTTGCCACAGCCGCTTCCCACTTGGAGTTTGCTAAAGTGTTTTCCCAGCGCGGTAACCATGGTAACGCAAAATGGTCGCGGAATCATTATAAGACAGGAAATGGGGTATCCAAAAACAGAATTGTACTTTTTTCAATTTGTGCAGTAATCACTATTTTGATTATAAACATGTTCACCTCAACTTCCATGACCTTATATGAAAATGGAATTTTCTATACCTCTTTTCAACATTTTCTTTTTGACCGGAAGTATTTATTTCAAACCGGAAGGCCTTAAAAACTTTTTGTTTAGTTCAGAAATTTACCCAAAAGACTAACCAACCAAAAAAAAAAATTCTCATGGTGTTTTTATGAAGTGACAAGACCAGCTACCGCCAGCTAATGCACTATAAACTATACGGCAAAGTCATTGGCATTTTGATATTTATCTTCAGAATTTGTCCTAATGTGAAGTGGGTCTGCCCAGAGTCTAAATCGTGCCTTCACCTTAACTTGTCATTCACTAAAATGATGGGTTTTTGCACACACACAGAGCAATACCTCACAATAGTTGAAGTTCTATTGTTGTACACGTTGGCATACTTCGAGTTCTTAATTATCCTTCTAATTTACTTTGGGGGAATTCTCACTTAGGGGCAAACCTATAGTTAATTACAAATGTGTGTTTTTTCTGACTATAATCAAATTTATGATTAATCAATTTTCTCATTGTTTTGGAAAGGCTTCATGTGCATTATCAATGACACTATTTTTTCCTCCACTTTGGATTGAGAAGAGGAATATTTGTTTGCGTTGTTGACTTGATAATAGAGACACAAAGTTTAACCAATAAGCCATTTTAACAGTCGGTTAACAGTTTGTTGGTATCATAATAGACTAGGTTCTAGACGTATTTTATCAGCCCGAATTCGTATTTGCGCTAAGTTTCGTTGCACGATGTGTATACGAATTCGGGCTGATAAAATACGTCTAGAACCTAAACTAGTATCATAACTGTGAGTGTGTATGCCTGATAAATCATTTTCAGTGTGATTTAAAGGCCAATGGTAATGCCTTGTCTCCGTATCAAATGTGTCGTTTTCGGTAGGTTTTCTGTTGCTCTATAAATATCTTCTTTCTTGTCTTACTCGTCAACGAAATGTTTATTTTGAGCTGCGATAACAAACATACCCGGGGAGAGAACATAAGGTTATGAAACGCTAGCGTGTTCTAGGTTGCCATTTCTAACTCTTCTTTTGTCCGTGACACGCTTTATACAGGTTGGCCAAGAAAGACGTCGATGTTATTCATGTTATTTTTTTTTTCACGAGCATTGACATAATAAAGTCACGTAATGTGTAATAGTCATAAGGATTGTACGTTTGTTAGTTTAAAAGGACCCCACAGAAAAGCAGCGGCGATATTTTATTACCGCTAAAATGGCCTATCCGCCGTATACTATGCAAGTAGGTATTAATTGTTGTATATAGATTTACTGAAATCAAAACCAACAAATCTTTGATTTAAACAAATAAGACGGCTTAGAGGTTATCGGTCAGCTTTGAAATTAATTTGTGTTCGTACTGAACGTGCTATAGGGCGTTTACATGAAGCCTACAAATTAACTCGGGTTTGAGTCACATCACAAATGGCGAGAGAGATACTAAAGAGAGAAAGAGAGTTGAGAGAGCGAGAGACATTGTGCAATGAAATCATTTACACTGATATAGCCAATATGTGTTTCTAAATAAAGTCGTATACTTTATGTTGGTGACTCCTCATAAATAAGGAAATTCAGAAGCATACATTTTCACGGGGAGAGAATGTAGGTGGTCTCATTTAGGTTTCATTTTTAACAATAACAACCAATTCCATCGAGAATGTGACGAGTTTGTTAATGCTGCTCGACTCTTCGTAGTGTGCTTTAGATACTTAAATAATCGTGTTGATGTTAGTTTATTTTTGACGCCAACCCAGAGAAAATAAAAAGAACTTGGATGTAATTGGCTCATACCTGTGTAGGGTAAAGATATTTGTGTAAAGAGAGGATTGGATGTTATTTCTTGCATTCCTGTCATGCTGGCAGCGTTCCATTTAATTCATGATGTGCGCCAGTCCTCCCATACCATGTCATGTTGATGTGTGTTATTCTTGACGTCAGAGAAAATCTCCTCAAATGATCAGCTGAGATTCAATTTGTTCATAGCTGTAGGGTTCAAAGTGATTTCTGATTCTTTCATCCTTCAACCTTTCCCTCCGACACGAATATATTACCATCCTTTTTTTGCTGTCAAGATATGCAGGTGCTGAAAACAATCCACTGCCCTCAATGTGTAACGTAATATATGACCGCAATCATTCTACTGCTCCAGTTCCATACATTGCTTGCAGAGGTTTACATATGAAGACATAGTCAGATCTGTGGCACTGCCTGAAGGCGTGAACGCTAATATATACATCATTCACCCATCGCATTTCTCTGATTACCTTGTCGCCGCTAAGAAACAGGTCACTGTTCTTGTTCATTTTGATACTTCACTGCCATCCGAGAATCATGATCAGTCTCCGTCATAAAGACATGATAATCATCGTCACCTTTGCCCTTTCGAATAGACCATTTCCGTAGTGTATGTAAATGCTACGCTGTTCGAACAATACGTTGCTAATGGTAACCCCAAATCTTGCCCGTCCGTTAAACAATAACTAATATATCAAGAATGCATCCCACACATTGGAACTAATTCACTAGATACAGGTGAATGTAATAAGGCGTTACTATGTATTTATGGGGTAAAGATGTGAATACGATACTAAATGGTCGGTTCAATTGCGTCCTGGCCAACCACCATGCTTTCCGATGTGTCATGTAATTTTGCCCCACAGAATACTTACTCTCTCGGTACCAATCCTATTGACTTAAAACATATTTCAGGCACCAATGTTATTCAAAGGGTTAATCTCGAAACGTTGGTCCCTTCAATCGAACGGTAAACACAATGTGCGCTTCATGCGGCAATGTCATCGGAGAGCACACAGTAGACCGTATTCGTAATGTAGTCACAACTTTCCCTCTAACTATCTGAACTACGGAGTAACAGGTAATTACATTCGCCTGTATTTAGTGATTCAGTTTCAATG
The DNA here is from genome assembly GCA_963669155.1 of Arbacia lixula. Lineage (NCBI taxonomy): Eukaryota > Metazoa > Echinodermata > Echinoidea > Arbacioida > Arbaciidae > Arbacia > Arbacia lixula. Next base: position 7,091,501 of record OZ022579.1, read on the forward strand.
GGTGGAACACACTCGAAATCTATTACATGCAGCTGTTGCAACTCGGACAAACCTCGGACACACTTTTGGGTAACCATTAGTAACGTATCTTTTGAACGACATGAATCAAATTTGCCTACATAACGAAAATCGCCTATTTATGATGTTATCATTCTAACTCCATTATACATCTTCCAAAATAAGGCCGATAATCTTGAAGAGAGGCGGGCAGAAACTGCATATGTAACCTAGCCAATGGTCTGCGTCATTGGGATTTCAGATGTAAGCTCTAATTTATATTTCTAGTACTTCATATCTATGCAATCAACTTTTAATATTGAAATGATAGCAGGAAAAGTGTCAAGGAGGGTTTTTTTGCAGGATAAGAATAAGCCAGCTTTAGTATAGCTTTGTGAAAACAATTGAAATGGATCTTGTAGGACTATATCAGCTGCATCAAATATGTTAATACATACATTGTATCTTGTATGCTTCCTGTCTCTCCATAATCTGTGTGCCTCTTTCCCTCTCACTCCCACCCCTCATTTTCGTGCCCTCTCTCTCTCTCTCTCTCTCTCTCTCTCTCTTTCTCTCTCTCTCTCTTTCTCTCTCTCTCTCTCTCCTCTTTCTCTCTCTCTCTTTCTCTCTCTCTCTCTCTCTCTCTCTCTTCCTCTCTCTTTCTCTCTTAATGGGGATCATTTTTGTGCAAATGCTAAAATGGCCATAAGATTGGTTTCACCTCCCCCCACCCCATATCGCTCCTCCAACATGATCTCTATGTTTTGTCCGTACTGCCCCCCCCTCTCTCTCTCTCTCTCTCTCTCTCTCTCTCTCTTTCTCTCTCTCTCTCTCTCTCTCTCTCTCTCTCTCTCTCTTTCTCTCTTAATGGGGATCATTTTCGTGCAAATGCTAAAATGGCCATAAGATTGGTTTCACCTCCCCCCACCCCATATCGCTCCTCCAACATGATCTCTATGTTTTGTCCGTACTGCCCCCCCCCCCCTCTCTCTCTCTCTCTCTCTCTCTCTCTCTCTCTCTCTCGGATCAGTCTTGGGATAAAGGGGATGCCGGTAACAGTCTTTATCTGTACCTATGACTTTGTATTTGAGAAGTACCATCTGTCTTGTTTTGTAGTTGTGTTTTATTGAAGTTGACGTCTGAAGAAACGTTCCTGGGTGTCATCATGGTCATATGGTGTGTCTCTGTATAGCATTTTGTTAATCTCGTTTCTGCCCTTCTGATTTTGAGATCAGAAAGCATTTTTGCGATACTTGAGTCCCTACTGTAATCCCTAGTGACGAATCTAGCTGCTCTGTGTTGAAACATGTCCAGCATTACAATGATCCGAATTATGGTGAGGATCTCATTGAAACACACACAAAAAATAAGTCCCCCCCCCCCCCCCCAAGCAAAATAGCATAACTTATTATCGAAGAGGTTTTGGGTAAAATAATTTGGCAGAACTGTTGCCTACCTTATTGACTAACTTCTGTGTGAAAATCACATTAATCTGATCAGTCATGCATGAGTGGGCAAATTTTAATGGCAAAAATGTCACTTTTCAAAAGTCACAAGGTAATTGTTGGCATTTCTTGTGCGATTTTTAAAGTGTTTTCACTCAACCATGACACGAAAATGACTTCTTATGTTTACGTAACAGGTCATGTTACATCTTTGTCAAAATATCCAGGGTTTTTTTTTTCACCAAAATGAAGAGTTTTTTACTGGATTACTGATTTTCAAACATAAGCAAGTTAATAAGTTCAGGAACAATCCTGCCAAATTAGTTTGCCCAAAATCTCTTCGATCAAAAGTTATGCTATTTTGCTTGGGGGGGGGGGGGGGGGGCTTACTTTTTTTGTTGTGTTTAGATGAACAGTACTCCAGTTAAGGACTGCCCAAATATTTATATTCAACTAGCCTAGGTGTGAGTGCTACTAGGTGTTCAAAAACATTTTGACCCTCTTTAGAAATACAAAAATAGATTAAAATCGAATCAAGCTGAAATTGCCTCATTATAAAATGAAGGGATGCCATTTTTTTTATCTATAGGTTTCGTTACATTTCATTGCTTTATCTCACATGCGATAACGCTTTCTTTTTGTTCCGTTTTTTTCTTATTCCACATTACTTTTCTTCTTATTATCCTTTTCTTTGCAATTTTTGTTCATTGATTTATTACCCATTTCTGACCTCTGACCTCAAACTTTCTCGAAATATTCGCCAGAATCTCAACTTATGCATAAGACTTTTATATTTTTCAAAATATTTCAAGCGTGACGATCTAGATGCCATTTTGTACAAAGAAATGAACCTTTTTTTCAATTCTTCATATCTTCCATGCGGTAAGGGCTATCAACTTACTCTGTACAGATATATCTTCATAGTCCCAAATCCCAGACCCAAATCGCCTATGTCTACAACAACAACAAACCGAGAAAATTGCACCTTTACATTAACAAATATCTAATGACATTTTCATTGATAATAATATTCAATTCAATTCAATTCAATTTTATTCATATTTCTGTTCAATACATGTAAAATAAAAGCAATAATACATCAGCATAGTCAGTCTTTGACATAAACAAAACTAGTATAAAGATGCAAAATATTACATAATGGTCAATATCAAACATACAGTGGATATTAAAGAAATATGAATGGGGCCTATTTAAAGCAAGCTTGTAAATCGTATAGACCCCAAAATAATGTGGATTAAAAGAACACTTCGGAGTACGGATAAACAAATTGACCAAAGAAATGAACAAAAGAAATCATAAACAACTCAAGAAACAACATGAGAACAAATCGAGAACAAAAATAAAAAATCAAAAGGCGTACGATTAATTCAGCAATACAACAGAAAAGTGTGCGAGCGAGGAATAGACAAACAAAACCAAACAAATCAGGAGAAGTCAGGATGAAATACGATAGTGCTCAAGCTTCTACGAAGGCAATTCGACTGTTGACTCAGTATTGAATATGTATGGATAAGTATAAATATGTATACGGAGACATCATTCATATTATTATTATTAATAATAATAATAATAATAATAATAATAATAATAATAACAATAATAATAATGATAATAATAATAATACAAAGCATTTATATGGCGCTTAATACGGGCGTTTCTCAGCGCACTGTGTTCTGTCAATTATCCAAGGAATTAAAGTAGGAACTTGAAGTAATTCAAAAGTAATAAATATATAAATTCTTACGGTTTTTGTAATACATGTAGTTGTAGTTTCTTGAGCTTTCCTTTACAATAGATATCATTCCTAACCACGATTATTCCCAGGGAACAAAGATCCGCACTAGTCTAAATGCAAATTCTTCTTCCCGAGAATAATCCATTAGTATCTAAAGAAATGCCGTTTCCGTTTGAAGGAAGTGGTAGGGAATCTGACCAACATGAAAGGGTGGACGCAGTAATAACGGAACGTGTTTAGTCTTTTCGCAAGGGCAACATAATTTATAATGGGATAAACTTTTATAAAGTAAAGAAAATATTTCGTAATTCCACTGTAAGTCAGTTTATGACAGTAAGAGATGATTGACAAAATACTGTCACTAATTGTAGTGTAAACTCACCATGCACGCGGAGTCGATGCCCGTCATGATTCTGTGCAAAGTACAATCGTAATTACCACTTGAAGCCGCACTAATCTCCTTCTTTTTCATTGTTTATTCATCTCTTTCCACCCTGTTCTCTGGGAGATTTTACATGTCATATTGTTGTCTTGGTTCTCCGTAGCCCCGAGGCAGCATATTCTTCATCTCTACCATATACGGGTGGACTCCTGTTTCTGCGAATAAATGAATGAGTTCGTCACGTTCGGTGTCATTCCATTAGGAACCTGGACAGACGTAAGTTGAGACAATACTTCTTTTTTCTAACCATCTTTGTCTATTCATCTCTACTTTCTGTATAACCTATTCTATCAACTATTGAAATCATGTTGTCACATAATACCCCTAAGCCTCTATCATGTCTATACACTATCTTTATACCCCTTCCTCAGTCCCTCACTCTCTCCCTCCCCCCCCCCCTCTCTCTCTCCCTCTCTTTCGCTTCCTCTCTTACCTTTACTATTGCCCCCTTGCCTCTCCCCTTTTTTTGAATTGCAGCCTTTCTTTCTGTACCTCATTTTCTCTCAACTTTTGAAATCACGTTGTCCCCTTTTAACCCCCCCCCCCTCTTTTTCTTTCTATCTCTGTCCCTATCTATCTGTTAACAAGTTATGTTATCTAGAATGCCCTCTCTCGGGGTATCATGTGATATCGTCCCTATTCAAACTTCTCCCCGTCTTCCTTTCATTTCGCTAATCATAGCTCTTCATTCATTTCAGTGACTGCAACTGTTCTAAGCCACAATGTGATTGTCTATCACTTTTCCTAAATGAAATGACAAATCTTCCTTACCTTGGATTATGCATGCCACATCTTCATCCGTAATTTCTCCAAATTCCCAACCTGTCAGCTACGGCATGAATAAAGAAGAAGATGTCATTATACACTATATTTCTTCCAAAAGTGTATCATTTTAAGCGAAATCTTCATTGTTGTTGTTTTTTCTTGTTAGGTTTATTCCTGACTATCAAATTTAGAGGGGACGACTGAGAGAAAAGCTATAAAGGAGAATAAGACACAGGGGGATTAAGAGAGAGAAAGTGGAGGCGGAGGAGTTTGAAGGAGAATTTAAGGAGTGAGGTGCAAAATATAGCGATATGGGGGAAGCATAAACACATGCAGAAGTATAGCAACTACATGTGGGGTAAAGCACGTTTTATCTTCATCAATGATATTGATGAGCTTCTGTCAAAAAGTTCCTTAATTGATAATAGATTACAACATGATTGTCATGCATTAACTCTCTTATTGCAATTGGCGAGAAGATGTTAGTTAAACCAATGGGGTTTTCAAGGCTTGGTAATGTACGAGTTCACGATTTGTCGCACTGAAAGCCGTAGTGCGAGTTTAAATGTATCTAATAACGAGAAACACGAGGAGCGAAAAGGATTGTGGGAAGCTCAAGGGCGACATCTGAGCAGCTTGGCGCTTATCGTAAGAAGATATGTACAGACTGATCCTTCCGATGCTTAAAAGACAGGGTAGCCCATTTACAAACGTCATGGAAATCAGCAGGAATGACCGTAGCTTAACGAACCTTTTAAGGAAAAATGGAAAACAATTTTTGTTTTCGTTTGAAACGTTTAGAATCGTATTGCCACCATATACCATTGTGCGATGAGCCGGTCAGCGCGTATTGCCTCCATTAAACGCATGCACTGTGGTCAGGTTGGTGCGGACCACCACGGACAGCATTCTCCGGTTTCTAGCCAATAAGTACCGTGGAATTGCCTACAGTCAGTTTTGATATCAGGAGGGAAGTTTTCATTCCGTACTTTGTTCCATCTCCTTTGTTCTTTACACCAAAAAATTGTTAAAAAACCTGTTGACCTGTATGTAACCATAAGGAAACTGAAGCTGGTTTGTTCATGTATAAGGTCTATATCATAGATACGAAAGAGGGATTCAAAGAGGTAAATCATCCTACCACTATTTTGCACTTTTAGTTCAAAACGATTACTTCGCCCGGAGTGGTTATAGTCCACATAATGGCCTACACAACTCAAAATATGTTTAAAAAAACACTACCGATTAGATATGAAACAGCTCGTCATAACATAGGTTTACCAGATTATCCGATCACACCATATACTTGTAAAAGAAAGTATTTTTTCTCATCATAAAAACCTAAGAATGAATGTGGATAGGAATATTCTGACGGATGAATCGACGGTGCACTACTTTCTTTATCTCGTATTGATTAATCACAAATATGTTTCTCCAGGGGCCTACCAATAAGATTATTCATAGCATGTCTCCACGATCGATTAATCGATTAGGCATTTCTGTAATAGTAAGATTGTGTGCTTGTTAGGCTGAATAGGTGCTAGACAAAATCCAATTAACTGCGGCTTTGAAAAGAATGTTAAAGAAACGGTTTGATTTTGTTGCAATCGGGTGTACCGATGTGAAACATGCTCTTAACAATTTTAGCTGATATGATTTATCAATTGATGATTTATCCCTTTTCCGTCTCTCCTCCAGGCACGTGCATCGCGTCAAATTATTCATAATTTTAATAGATTGCTTTCCTTACTGCTGGGGTCAGTGTTATTCATGTAGCAGATGTCTTGATGTCTTTAAATCATTCTGCAAAGTGGAAGAAGCCGCCATGCTAAGAAAAAGAAGTTGTAAAGACTACGAAATACAAAATCAATGGAGTGTCATTCTGCCATGACCATCGAAGCCATTCTTGATTTCAAGTTACCAGGAAGGAACCATCTTTCAAAAAAAAAAAAGTCCGGATCCCGGTGATGACGTCAAAATGGATCTGTCATGATCAAGGTCTATAATCATGAGAAGTACTTTCCCTTACCGTTGATAAGGCGCTGGCATATTAGGTAAAGCCTTGACATTATTCTTAGCTAGGGAAAAAGCATAAAAACGATTGACGTTGTAAAAACGAACATGGGAATATTCTCAGTCGTGTCCCTCCCCCCCACTCTCTCTCTCTCTCTCTCTCTCTCTCTCTCTCTCTCTCTCTCTCTCTCTCTCCCTCTCCCCCCCCCCTCTCTCTCTCTCTCCCCTCTCTCTTACTCTCTCTCCTTCTTTCTCTCCCTCCCCCTCTCTCCCTCTTTCTCTGTTTCTCCCTCTCCTCTCCCCCTTCCCTCTCTCTCACTACTTTCTATCTTTCTGTCTCTCGGTTTCTCTTCACGTCTCCATATGCCACTATCTCTCTCTCTCTCTCTCTCTCTCTCTCTCTCTCCCTCTCTATTACACACCTTCCTAGCGTTATTTTGTTTATATTCAAAACGTGGATTCTTATGGATGGAAAGACAAGTATGTGACATAATTATTACAATATTGAGTGACAAATAAACGGATTCTATACTCCCGAAGGTATTTAAGTTGAATATTATCTTTTCCCATGTCTTTTTTTTTTATTTTTGTGTCAAATAATAGTATAAAGTGTGTATTATAAGAAAAAAAATATTATTATGAAATATCCTTATGTCGTGCAAATATTTTAGTAAAGAGATATTTTCACTACATCTCCTTGTATGTAATTATGTTATTCCATTCTTCATTAATTTTTCAAACCAAGGTTATGAGCACCAAACAGGCAAAGGGTTTTCATTCATTTTTGTTCAAATATTGACAGGTAATCAGAAAAGCAGTAAATTAAGAAAGATATCATCTCGATCCCTGTCTTAAAATTCGTGATCAGTATGCTTACAGAAGACATTAATGATCTCGCAAGCATGTCGAATTCATTCATAATCTCGTGCAGCAAAATCTGCATGTGAGATTTCGCGAGACGAAAAATAAAACGGTCACGTTTTGTACATAGCACGAGCGAGCGTTGCCGGTAGACTGTTATACTTGTCCACAAGTATGTCTCGTGTTTTTTGTATCTGTATGTTAATGAGCCACTATACCAATATCCATCTATGGATATTATGCATGTTTCTTTGAGGTAAAAAAACATAGTATATATGTACGTATTCATTATGCTTTATAATGAACAGACATATTGTTCAAAGTTTAATCGTTATTTTGTTGTTGTTTTTGTGTTCTATTCACAAATGCCCACAGAGGCTGTTTTCATTCATAACCACATACTCCTATCAAGACAACAAATACTATATCTGCGTGTGCACAGTTGACATTATTTTTTGTCTGAAGAGGTGTAACAGCAAAATTCACAGAGAAAAATAAATACGTAGTGTGGTTCAATATGCAATACAATGTGTCAGTACATTCTGTATTCGTATGCCACGGTGTGTAGATTTTGTCGATGTAAGTATACTCCAAACTCCCTGGTCTGTCCATCAAGGCGCGGCATGTGTGTGTGTGTGTGTGTGCGTGTGTGAGTGTGTGTGTGTGTGTGTGTGTGTGTGTGTGTGTGAGTATGTGTGTGAGTATGTGTCTGTGTGTGTGTGTGTGTGTGTGTGTGAGTATGTGTGTGAGTATGTGTCTGTGTTTGTGTGTGCGTGTGTGCTTGTGTGAATATGTGTGTGTGTGTCTGCGTGCACGCTTGTGTGCGTTATTTTACCTCAATAAATATGCATCAGATTGCACGATTTCAAGTTAAAAATTGCAGAAGGGCTCTACCGTGGGAAGGGGGACACCCCCCCCCCACCCACACCCTCCGCCCTCTTGGTCGCTTCGCTCCCTCGCTTGGCAGCCCAGTCATTCCGCCCCCCCCCCCCCCCCCCCCCGGTGTACGAACATGTACGCCACTTGTTCAAAGGGATGGATATACATGTTCTTAAACATCCTTGTTGTGAGCAGAGAGGTGTAAGTAATGGAGTCAGCACGAAATGTTATTTATTCCTACAGCAGTTGCGTTCATTGATATCACAATGGAATATTTTACGCGTTTGGCTCTTTGATCGAGGGAGATCCGCCGCCAAATATGCAAGACACACTTTAGATGCATTGAGAGGAATATATATTCTGTATGCACAGAAGATTTCAGAACCACTTCATGTACTGAAGTGCTTGTGCAGTAACATTGTATAATTATACGATTCTGTGAATTTCAGATTATGTTGTTGCTTCGGGTTTTTTTTTTCATAAATCGAGAATACTGTCGAAAACGTGTCAGAGAAATGCCTCCATATCGCACGTTGGGCAATCATATTTCCTTACAAATATCTTGTAAATCACTTCTTGAGTGTTCACCTTCCATGGAAACAACCTCGATTTAATGTGCGGAGATGTCCGAAAAAGTTACGGACCAAATTCTTTCTACAATTTTATCAATATTTCCCTTCGCTCACCCCCAATCTAATTTCCATTGTGTTTAAGATTAGCTTTGAACTCCCAGCGAGATTTTCTTTTGTTATTCAAAGGAAGGCACTGCCTAATTAGAAATACAGCGAATTGTTTGAAACACCTGAATGTCTTGAATTTTTATGGGGCGGCGCGCGCCGGTCATGATAGATCAAAAGAAGTCTGTCCGAGCGCAGTCCATCTATAATAGGTCCATGGTCTATCAAACCATGGTTCAATGATCGAAGGTCTTATTGACGCTTGGTTTCGAGAGACTCAACTCATAATTAACATAACAATGCTCAAAGAAGACTGCGGTGCGAAGACTTGAAGACACTGTGCTATTTGTAAGGCGTATGCGAGTCGTATCCAACCTATTGTGTCTCGTCCTGTAAACGTCGAGTTTTATCAACGCACAGAAGAATAGGGTCTTACTTTGCTAATGGCCACGCAAGTGTGTTGTGCATAAATCCTCTTACATCGTGATGTCTGATTGATGCTACTGGGTCAGAACTGAACTACAACAGCATTATTATCGACTAAATAACGAACTTCGAGATGAGGTAATACCTGGTTAAGGTTTTTATTTCAGTAGATATTATAGGCGAGGTGCAGGGCTAGGCGGTGTAAACACCTGTTTTAGAATGATACCGTAGGCCCTACCATTCATTCATACGTACACATTACGGTGTGTATAAGCCCTTGTACGTACTTCGCTAGCTACAGCCCTGTCTGTGAAAGTAGTTGGAATTGTTTGATGTGCCATCAGTCTGTCATTCGTTATCATTCGCCACAGCAAATACCATACATATAAAAAATAAACAAATTTTGTAAAATTGAAAATTCGTTCTGGACAGCACAGTTATTGGACAATTGACAATTTGAGCTGGTTTCAAATTTAGTACTAGTTGCAGCAGAAGTATCAGTTCTGTAATAAGCCAGTACCAGAGGTAGAAATGGCATTAAATAAAGTATTAGGAGTAACCGTAAAAGACTTCGAAGTAGTACTAGAGGTATAGAAGTAGTGGAAATAGTAGTAGTGGTCGCAGCATGGACCTATCATGGATGGACTGCGCTCGGATAGACTTCCTATGATCTATGATGACACCCCCCCCCCCCCATAAAAATTCAAGACATTCTGGTGTTTCAAACAATACGCTGTATTTCTAATTAGGCAGTGCATTTTTCTGAATAACAAAATAACTTATATCACACAACATCCCGTTTCTTTGGAAAAATGTGTCTCTCCCACAATGTTTTGATTATAGCATTTTGTTCCACTATTGAACAAACTGTTTTTACTGTGACCAAAGTGTAATTTTATTGTTCTAAATTCTCTCTCTCTCTCTCTCTCTCTCTCTCTCGTTCAATACATCAGTTTCTATACAATTAGTTGATATCCATTATGTTCGTTAACCTGTCACCTGATCATTTACGAATTACACACGTTATTTTGTATTTTTTATAATCCTTTCCTTTCATTTGCAGACTTATGCAATTTCTATTTACATTGATCAAATTACTAAATGAGGTTAAATAAGATTAAATGCGATAAAATACAGTTCAAACGAATGTCTCTTCTTGAGAGTTCATAGCTGAAAGTATGATTATCCTTGTATCATAAATTCTTTGAAACGAATACGCTTGTCAAATTATTTCTAACTCATTAACTATTGACTGTAGTTCCATTGTTCACTCGTAACACACCGAGATGATTACTTGTTCTCTTCCTTTAACTGTGATAAATTCATCGTTCATTGGTCTTTGCAATTCATATCCAATTACTGCTTCAATCTGTGATATGTTCATCTAAATGAATCTCAGATAAAATGCTTGTGAGCTATTTGGGTGCGCTAAAGAAAATTAAGTTATCAATGTTTACACATTGGGCCTTAAAGACAGCCAGTCCCTTTTTCAGATCACCACAAAACCATCGAAACATTGGCAAAACATAAAGAGAAGTGTTAGCAAGCTCTATATTCACAATTTGAAACTGATACGTAGTGTAAAATTCAAATAATGCACGTAAACAACGTCTGATTAATAGTCTTTACCTCAGGCTCTTAGCAGTTTGTGTTGAAATATCTGCTTTATTGATTAATCTGTTTATTAAATTATAAAACGCATTATGAAAAAAAAAATGTTCTATGAAAGGAATCATCTCCAAAGTTTGGTAGTTACTCATAAAATTAGGATTTCACACACGCATGATAACCACATAGATACTGTAACAAAGACTAATACTTTTTTCGTAGTACGAAAAAAGTCGGTTTGAAATTTAACGGCTGAACTTTTTTACATATACAGAAAGCTTCAACATGCTATATTCTTAGAAATGGTCTTGAATCACACTTTCTTCAATTTACGATCGTGATAGACGATTGCGAATTTTAAGCTTGCAAAAGGGATGGACAATCTTTAAGTTTATACTTCATATTAATCTCTCCCACATTTGTTCAATTGCTTGCTCATCTCATGTCCATTTAATACTTTACACAAGTACTTTCAAACTTGTTTGCTTATTTACACAGCAAATCTGACTTTCATTTCGTCAAAACTTTTGATCAAATACATCAATTTCTTGATGTTATTATCGCTGTCACTGCATGTCGTCATCATTTCCGTTGCCATAGTCAAGATCGAAGTCACGATTACGTCATGTTCTTCGTCTCCATCGTCGTTGTCGTCATCATCGCAGTCATTGTTGAGTCCTTGGATCCATGGCAGTTATCATCGTGTTCTCCGCTCTCAGAAAATGGGGTTCCCCACCACGTCGTATTGATGTTGTCCGCTCTCAGAAACCGCGGGTTCTCCACCATGTTGTATAGGTTCATAGCATGCGATATCCCCACTGGCGAAAAAAAAACGTCTGCCTCCCGGTAGAAGTTCAGGCCGATGTCGAAAAGTAATGTTGTGTCCTCCGCTCTCAGAAAACTGGCTTCTCGATCCACCATGTTGTGTACTAGTTGGTGTTGAGTGCCTTCAAAAAACCGGGTTCTCCACCATGCTGTGTAGGAGGTTAGCGTGAGTGGGATCAACTATATGATAAAGTCTACAGTTTGCTTAATTCTGAGTTGAAATTGAAGGAGGACTCGTGGACTCGAGGTACATTACGTTGCAGTACATTTAATACTCAAACAACTCTGATGAATAACTCTGTGTGATGAACATATCTGATACATCTCAAACTCTGTATATGAGGAATCTCTTGAAATAACTCTGGAAATAACTGCCTCGAACTCTCTGAGCTCTCTAAATATATACTCTTTCCGTCTCAAGTTTGAAGTTAACAATTATAGTGAAATTCATATACAGAAGGTCAGTTTCTTGGATGCATGATGATCTCACAGAAACTGGACCTTACCTTCGTCATCCTAAATTCCAGTAAATGTCATTCAGGGACTAGCCCCATAAACCCAAGGGTCAGCTATAACCTTGAGGGCAATTCAGCTTCTAGAAAGTGGTCATTAACGTTGAAACATTATTTGGGCGGGAGAGTGATAAAAGGATATCCGCCGCCAAATATGAAATTTTGGATGCATTTAGAGTAATATTTTGTATGCGCAGATTTCAGAACCACTTCATGTACTGAAGTGCATGTGCAGTAGTAGAACATCGTATAATGATACAATTATGTGAATTTCAGATTATATTGTTGCGTCATTTTTTTTATATTTCGAGAATACTGTCGAAAACATGTCAGAGAAATGCCTCCATATCGCACATTGGGCGAAATATTTGTATTGTATGTCTCCCACTTAGCCGAGTTGGCACGGCGAGTTGCGGCGAGTTGAGATGTGAAATGTAGCAATTTCTTGCAAAAGTGACTTGTACGACCTTCCCACAAGTCTGTTATGAGCACTCGTAATACTCGTGCAGAGATCGTATTGTGACTCGGGACAACTCGGGATAACTCGGCGTAACTTGGCGTAGCTTGGGGCAACATTCCACAACTCGTGGCAAGTTGCAAGAGGTCAAAAAAGTTTTGAACATAATCAAACATTGAACCAACTCGGTGCAACTCGTGCTCAACTCGTGACAACTTGGGATAACTCGTGGGTCACTCACTATGCTCGTGGTGAGCTCGTGTTGCACTCTTCAAAATTTGTAGCGTTTGATCTGCCTCGAGTTGCGCCGAGTTGTCGCGACTTGAACAGTTTTCTCGGAAATATGAAGAAATGTGTATTACCATGGGATTAAAATCTTTAGGGAAAATGGTACAAAATAACATACTTCGTCCCAAATTTGTTTGGAAATCGCCAAGGCCCAACAAATGTACCATTTTGTAGGAAATATTACCCACGGTAATACCTCGTATAATGTGGGGAAAATGTTCCATTCAACTGTTTTCTTAAAAAGTGGTCAATGCTAGATTTCTACGTAGAAAGAGTGAAGGCTGGTATCGACACATTGATACACAACAACCTTTTACAACAACCCGTGTCAGGTGAACCCCCCAAAATCAGGGTTTGCTCCATGGGTAAATCGCGCAGGAGATTCTTCGAGCAGATCAGAGATGCATCTTTCCCTAGTATGGAACGCGACAAAATATTCCCGCTCAATTTGGTACATGCAGTCGTACGGAACCTGTAGACAAATCGCACAAAACACGCAATAAATGTAGGACGATCGAAGGAATTCGTACAAAGGTCATCGCAACTCTCAAAACGCTGGGTATAACTCGTGCATTTATGGCATTTTGACTTCTCATACGTCACTGGAGGCGTGCCGGGTTTTTTTTTTTTTAGTTTTCGTCAAAATGAGACTTTATTGCGGCAAACGAATGTGAAATTCGTTTTTAGTACATAATTTTACATAGATTAGTAGGAACTTATTTTTGAATTTAATAACCCTTTAATGTCCTTTATATCACATCATATCCTTCCTCTTTATATCTGCCAACTCATTTTTTCATTTATCTTCCTAGTATTAATAAGATGCCCTTGTCTCACTGTATCTATTCCTACTATGCAGATCCTGGGATGCTGCTTGATATTCATGCCTACGTCCTTCGTGAGGACAAGATGACTGACGATCATTGATGAACTGAAGAACAGGCGGCCCCTCTGACAGACTGGAAGAGAAGGAGGAATCAAACGTCCCATTGAAATCTAAATTTTCCCTTGACTGCTTTTCGTATGTATCATTAACACACACGCTGCTCTGCAGAAGGGAGAAATGTTAATTCTTACTTCGACTGTGTCACACTTCCCTCGTAAGCCTCATGTTTTGCGGGTGAGTGACAATGGCAGAGACCGTGACTTTGATGAATATCACGCAATGACTAAGAACAAGTGACTGGTGAATGTGCAGTGCTGTCAGAGGTCAGAGTTGTTCAAGTTGTTCCGTATCGGGCCTTTTCAAGCACTTCTGAATAAAACATTGCCAGTCGTCGCGTTCTGCGTTGAAACTGCAATGTGTGGAGGAAGAAAGAATATGCTGTGACGGAGAAGGACTCGGACAGGAAGGGGAAGTAATTGCTCAAAATAAATGAGCTAGCTGTGGCCGTTTAATGCAACTTCCTGACACGTTTCTGTACTCGGCCGTTAACGGCGTACATACATACGCAGATTCACTTCTTATGATTGTTGCCGTTTGTAGCTTTGTGAACATAACTCACCCCTGCGTCAGCCAATATATCCTGCAAGAACGTGTAGTAAATATAAGTACTCGTTTGGATCGCGAAAGCATTATTTTTTCGTTTCTCGCGGCGATCACCCTTTGAATCCGCAAACAGGTTGGAACATATCGTCATGGCGTGAACTATTTTTAAGTTTATCGATCGAGAGGAACATTCAACCAGACGTAAGACAAGTTTTAGTTTGTTTACATGACAATTATGTTGAAAATTCATGTATTGTGTTTGCACGCTCACGTCTAAAATTTACTGTACAGCAGAAACGTATTGCTGTAGACGATACTTTTGATTACATCAAATTTTACAACATTACCCGCTGACATCACTATGTGTGTGTATGAATGGATGCAACAGCAGCAGGACGGTTACTTCAACAGTATTCTGCTCATTTAAAAGTCTTTATTCATCGACCCACTTGACGAATTTTCAAAACGACGCATTTTATGCTTGGGTTTTTTTTTTCTACGAACTCTTGATATCCTATATAAGAATTACATGGCTAGAATACAGTAAATGTCTGTAAAAAAAAAAAGCTTCTGCACATGAATAAATACAATAATGCAGTGAGCACGGAATGCTAGTCACTCTTCATAGAAACGAGAGAGCATCGAACTCTATTATTTGGTCTAGGTTATTTCTAAACCGTCTGCGAGATCCAAGATGGCCGCAAATTCGGGCTTCTTAAGAGGGATCTTGGTGGTGTGTGTGCTCTTCGGCTTGGGGCAGTTGTTGGTGTATCGATATGGCGTGAACCAGGGGTTCGGCCAGGTGTCAGATTTTAGGAGGACCGGGAAGAGAGCAGACGGGACGTCCTTCGATTCACGGGAGTTTTCTCCAGATTTTCAGTTACTGGGACAGGAGATAAATGAAGCGTCCAACTTTGCTGGTGTCCAACCTGAAATCGGGCAGCCAATGAATGCCTCTAGCGATTTACCGATTGTAGATATATACGCCGAGAGATTTATACTTCCTCTCGCTGGGGGAACACAGCCACATCGATTCCTATCCAACTCGTCAATCGGTAAGCAACTTCAAGACCGGCAGGAGGATGTGGTACCAACCAATGGACCAAAATACGACGGATCTTGGAGCTCGTCATTCGTGTCACCGAAGTATCATAAACACTTCAATGTAAATTGTTCTGCAATAGTGCACAATAGTCGCCCTGCGATAGAGTACGCAAATAATGTGATGGGGAAAACGCTTCAAGGAGAATTACCGATACCATCAGACGAAGCGGTCCGAAATTGGACGGAGAACTGCGAAGTGTTCCGAAGTGAGAGGTCGTATCCGATTAGACCAAACTCGGTTGAGGAGGCGCATTACCCCATTGCGTTTATCATTGTTACACACAAGGAGAGCGCGCAAATAGAGCGTTTGTTACGCGCGATCTATCAACCGCAAAACGTGTACTGCATTCATCCAGACCGTAAATCGCCGCCCGCGTACCAGGCGGCCATACGCGGGCTCGCGGAATGCTTTGAGAATGTGTTCATTGCGTCTAAGATTGAAGATGTACAGTACGCCGGATACACCCGCCTACAGGCGGACATCAATTGCATGGCGGACCTCAGGCAGCATCCGATTCAGTGGCAGTACGTCCTCAACCTCTGCGGACAAGACTTTCCACTGAAGACCAACCTGGAGATGGTGCGGCAGCTGAAGGTTTACGGGGGAAAGAACGACATCAACGGCATACTCCCGCCGCCGTACATTCGGGGACGCACGGCGTCTCACTTCACAACGATCAACGGCAAGCTACAAGCGACGCGCATCCGCAAATCCCCGCCTCCGTACAACCTTACCGTATACTTCGGCAACGCGTACTACGCAGCAAACCGTGCTTTCGTCGATTACGTCATCACAAACCCGGTGGCGATTGCCCTACTGGGATGGTCGGAGGACACATTCAGCCCGGACGAGCATTATTGGGTGACCCTCAACCGCGCGCCCGGCGTTCCCGGTGGATATCATAACGCAACTTGGGACGCGAACGTGCGCTTCATGAAGTGGGGTGACATCCCGAAGCACCCTCCATGCAAAGGCAAGTATGTGAGGGCGCTGTGCGTCTTTGGCATTGGATACCTGCATTATCTCACCACGATGCCACACCTGTTTGCCAACAAGTTCTATTATTCGTTCGACCCGGTCATCTTGCAATGCCTCGAGGATATCTTAGATTTCAGGACTGCCTATCCTAAAACTATTGGCGATTTCACACCTAATTTTCCCGCCACAAAATTGGAGTGGCTGCTGAACTAGGCTATGACGCATGTATGACAAATCAAACGTTGATGGCATTCGCCTAGTGCGGGCCTTAATAGTAACACGCGGCATGTCAAATCGCTTTGACCTTTATGTACATGTTATGAAAGTTGTGTAGTGTCAGTAGTACACAAATACTACCAGGGGGCCGTTTCACCATGAACAACTTTACGCACTACTGGTGATCATTTCTTGTGCTAAATGAGATACCCCAATTCTGTTCGTCTTTTAACATAGTGGGAGTTTATATCCAATAATCCTACTCAAATTTGACAAAATCATAAACTTTGAATTCAGACACTTGCTAGCAACAAGAATTTTAATTTATAAACATGAGATTTGAACTTGAGCTGATGGGAATCAAAATCATTTAGAATTTGATTTAGCACAAGAAAATGTCACCCTCTCCTCCCGACAAAGAAATGTTTCAAGACAGGGTAGCCATTGTGCAGGTCAAAAAAATATACAGTAATTGTTTAAAACCAAGGAAAATAGAGAGAAAATAGTGTAGGACTTCCCTCCCAATTATATAGAACTGGAAGCTCAATTTGTATCGATTGCTAGATTTAGAGTAGATTTTTCGACGTGTTGTCCAAAACGTAATGATTCCTGTAACCTAAAGCCAGGATCGAAGCCGTTAAGGACCGGTCACAGCGCCCGAACTTTGTTGGAGCGTTCCTTGAACGGTAGGGAGAATGGGCCGAATTTTGACACTTTCGAGCGGTAGGAGGGAACGAGCGTATACTGCGTTGCCCTAACGGGGCCAACTTCTGTTAAACGGTGGTGAACGGTAACGAGCGGTGACGACCCCCCCCCCCCCAACTTCTGTTAAACGGTGGTGAACGGTAACGAGCGGTGACGATTCCCCCCCCCCCCCCCCCCCCCCCCCCCCCACCGCTCCAGGAACGCTCCAGCAAAGTTCTGGCGGTGTGACCGGGCCGTTAGCACTTATCACGGCTTTTCACACCGCACAGTGAAACGGTGAGGCGAAGGGCACACCGTTCAGCGATACACAAATGTACAACATTCATATGGTACGTTTCAACGTAAACAGGGATAGTTGTTCACTTTTCCTGAATAGGTTCTTGAAGCTATGACTGAGATTTCAATGTTAGGTTATACTGCTGATTCCTTCCGAGATTCGTGACATTTTACAAAATAATGAGTTTTTAACGAGGAAATCATACTTCCCCTTTTTCGTGATACGTTGTTATTTTGCATTCATGTTCGAATAAAAGATCACAAATGTATTTTGATGTACAATACAAAGCTTGAGAAGATTACTGTAATACAATGTTCGCCGTGCGACATCGCATTACAACGGCAATGTCGATTTGAAGAATCCAACATGACTATCATAACCAAGGGATATTTCAAGTACAAGTAAATATTATTGCAGTTTTTAAAAGGTTTGTGGCGGCGTGTTATTTCTCGTCAACTTTAATCCTTTGAGTGCCGTGCACAATGATGCTCTATGGTTTTCGTGTGTGTTGATGGTGAGATAATTAGCATGTATACAGCTGAAAACTATTCTTCATTGCGTGCCTATTGGATATTAATGTGCAATGTTCTGTTACTATATATCTGCTGCTACTTTCAATACTCTGAAGAAAATGATATTGTCATTTTGGTACATTCGTAGTTTGCCATACAGTATTCAATCTATGCACAGGTGCATAGTCGGCGATATTTATTTCATTTCTTGTAACCACCGATACTTGTTGTGCTGCTCTTTGATGATACACTATAGCTCAAAGGAACTGGCATAGGGAAGGGGAAAGGGAAGATAGGGAAAGAGCCGCAGTTTTGAACCGCGGTATATTTTGTCCATTTCAGCATTAAACATGATGCTGTAGTCTACAAAGCATCATGTTTCATGCTGAACTGGACAAAATATACCGCAGTTTAAAACTGCGGCTCCTTCCCTTTCTTCCATTTCCCTTTCCCTATGCCAATTCCTTTGAGCTGGAGTGTATGTGATATCTTGTTTTACAGAAATGATATTCATTCTTCCTTATATGAAAAGTTTCTATTATTGTGTGCTGTTGAATATTGGACTTTTTTCGTAATAGCATTATGTTATGTGTATAATATGGGAAGCACTCGTTATTCCGAAGGTTCGTTATTCCGAACGTTACGCGACAAATTAACTCGGATTAACGAACACTTTTTCGTTTTCGGACTAACCAGCATCGAGGTATAGGCAATTTACGTGTTTCGGAATTACGAACCCTCGGAATAACGAAGCTTCGGAATATCGAACTGTAAAAGATCCATCATTAGAAATATGTTTTTACACACATACCTGTATGGGGGGAAAGTCCGTTGTCAAAACAGAAAAAGAGCCATTTATGGAATTATTCTGTACACAAACATTGGAGAGCTGCACCTCGCACGTGACTTTACAAAATTTACATTTCAAAATTTATTAATTTTCTTTTCGTTTGACCGATTTTCGTAAAAACCTTCACTTATATGTTTCTTTCATATTTCTGCATTGATTGAAACCAACTTATCTTCAGGGTGAATTATCCCTTTAATCTCTTTGTTCACAACGGGGGAGCAAAATAAATCATCTGATACTGTCACAAAATCATTGATTTTTATCACACAATCACAATGATGGGGGATTGTCATTAATCTCTATAATCATTACGCGGACAAACTCGGTATACTATAGTGATTCCTATAGTACTTAATCAATAACTGAATAATGATGTTTTATTTGGCGTCTCATACAGTTAATGTTAAGTACATTGTTTGCGTGAAAACTCTGTTCTCATTACGGGCCTGTATCTCTCTCTCTCTCTCTCTCTCTCTCTCTCTCTATCTCTCTCTCTCTCTCTCTCTCTCTCTCTTTATCTCTCTCTCTCTCTCTCTCTCTCTCTCTTTCTCTCTCCCCCTCTCTCTCTCCCCCTCTTCCCTTCTCTATCTGATACTCTTTCAATCTCTATTTCTCTGTTTGCACCCTCTCTCTCTCGACCGTGTGAGAGCATGATGGTTGGAAACTCGGAAGAGAATCTCCGAACTCTAGCTCTCGTTCCCCTCCTGATATGCACGACACATTCACGCTCTGACACATACGCGCACAATAATTGTGTACACAAACCACGTGTACAAATACCACAATGCAAACACATAATGTTGACTTCATTGTTTCACAAAGGTTCACAAACATTCAAAATTCTGTTAGTGTTTCTAAGCCAATCGCTTTTCTGTCTTAACAATTCAGTCTTCAAAGTTGAAGTACTATAATTGAGATGACAATACTGATTGCATGTCCAAATAGAAATTAATGTGATATCAACGCACAGCCAGGAGATCCGTTTACTAGCGATCATATGCTATATATAATATTTTGCGCCAGTCAGCCGTGTTGTGCGTGTATTCATACACTTTGCCAAACTGCAAACAGGAAGTGTCAATATATCTCACTTCGATACCCTTCTCACTATCGCATATCCTTTGTGTCGACGGAAGATTCATGCGTTGTACAGTGATGACGAACTCTCATATGGTTTCAGTATCTGTATCAGTTGAAAATGTAGTGCTATCAAATGCCGCCCAATCATCCTGACAGCTGCAATAATCATATCGCTAGATGGATATGTACCCAAAATAAAGAAAATTAAAGATGTCATTACCATCAGACCATGTTCTTGGTTTTCTTTGCATAAGTATTGATACAGGGCCCCATGGAAGACACTCTGTAATCTGAATAAACCTGTACATGTTTGAACTCTGATTTAGTTTATTATAATACAGTTTCAATGAAAAAGTTATGTTGTCAATTTGATAAGTCGTGATGTTTATCTCATCTCTTAAAGCAGGGATGTATAGGAAGGAGAAGAAACTCAAACAAAATATTTTCAAACATCTCTGTGGATCCTAAAGCGTGCTAATGAATTTCAGAAGCATTCCACAATCACTGCAATGCTCAGCACCAACATTTAGCTGATGTCAATTTGCAAAGAAATATCTGTAATTCCCTATTTTGTCCCACTTTTGCCATTTTCAAAAAAGTTCATTGCAACACCACTAAAGATCCTGTACTCAGCTTTCTTATTAAGAATTGTGGAATGATGAATAAACGGAGATATAAGATGCTTTTCTTATTTACAACATTGACTACTTTCTTCACTTTCCGGATTTTTCAATCATCAGAGTTTGCGTGCATTTGCGTGCAACTGAGATATTTTACTTGCAAGACCTGTTTATTTTTGTTGGGTAATATCTGTTTTGCTCACAAAAGAATTGATGACAACCAACATTACTGAACAAGCAAAATGAGACTCTACATTTATTTTGTTCGCTCTGAGAGGCAGTTGCTACACAATCATGTTCGTAATTGTAAAAACGCCTGAAAAGCATATGCTGAACACGTTCGTATGTGCCAAGCATGGGCTCAAAGAAAGAAGATTCATATCCGTCCGTAACGGTATCCCTGCGTAAAGGAAAGCAAAAACATAATATTGTTCACTTGCATGTGGGCAGCAGTATCGAATATTACACGTCGGTAAAAGAAAGAAGAAGCTGAAAAGTAATTAGAAATCATCAAGCAAAAGGATAATAAATCTGCGCATGAGAAAATGACCTCAGGTCAATAGCACAACTCATGAGTAAAATGAAAATTCATTAGTCAAGGTAGTAAAAGAATATCCCACCATGTGCACAGCATGATTCTATTGTTGTTCCAGGCACATTGTAAAATTTCTTTACATCCATCATCCATCACGCCTTCATGAAAAAAAAATCCCAGTAGGCAGTTTTGTATCTATTCAGTGGGTTGTCCGACAATGGTGTATTTACGTTCTGATATATTGATTCAACGTTTCTTAATTGAAAAAAATTTTGTACTCATGAGTAACAAAATCCTTCTCCATGTTTAGTTGTGTTACGTGTATACGTACATTACGTTTAAGCTTTAAACTTCTTGGCAGTTATGCCAAGATCTAGTCTTATTATCAAAAACAAATTGTTATGATGAGTAATTTTCATCGCATTATATTAAATGGACACTTTCATTACAATTTCTATACTGTGATGCATTGTTTTCCGTTCAATATTTGCACCTGTTGTTGTAATGCTTCTTTGCCTTATTTTGTTAACGCTGCTTTGGATTACATGTACCTTTTATTTGACTCTGTCAAGAGTAAAATGATATAAAGAATAGCTCACAATATGGGCTTGTATCTCCATCTTTATCTTTTCTCCCTCTCTCTCTCGTTTTCACCACTCTCTCTCTCTCTCTCTCTCTCTCTCTCTCCCTCTCTCTCTCTCTCTCTCTCTCTCTCTATCCCTCTATCTCTCTATCTCTATCTCTATCTCTATCTCTATCTCTCTCTATCCCTCTATCTCTCTATCTCTCTCTACCTCTCTATCTCTATCTCTATCTTGATTTCGATCTCGATCTCGATCACGATCTCGATCTCTATCTCTATCTCTGTCTCTATCATATTTACCATATGCACAAAGTACAACAAAAGCACATATATCCATTGTAGATTGACATTGTTAACCAATGAAAGACAAAAGCAACAAGATACTTTTTTTTACATATTGAGATAGCACATCGAATTTAGGTGCAAGTCTCGGTAATAATGTTGATGGTGATGATGATAATGATGATGATGATGATGATGATGATGATGATGATGATGATGATGATAATTATAAAAATGATGATGATGGAGGTGGTAGTTGATATGTTATGGGGAAGATTGTCGGGTAACTGCCTTTTAAACATTCAGCGATATTGGTAAAAATCAATCCTTAATCAGAAAAGGAGAAATGTTAACACTGCATTATAAAACAAATGTTCACGTTGTGTGTGTGTATGTGTGTGTGTTTGTGCGTGTGCTTGTGTGTAAATGAGTGTGTGCGTATGTATATGGGAGAGAGAGAGAAGTTGTTGTTTTGTGTGTTTGTGTGTGTGTTTGTAATATAATTATTTAGATAATATTATTTACACAAATATGGGATGATAGTGCTTTGGTAGGCTTATGTGAAGATTTTTTTTTACCATGACGGTAATGCGGGAGTAGAGAGGCTAGCGTGAGTAGGTTTGGGGAAGGGAAGGGGGGTGGGGTGACATGAAGGGTAAAAAGGGAGGGGGGATACATGTAAAATTTAGTGTGTGTGTGTGTGGGGGGGGGGGAATAGCGAAGGATAGTTTAGGCAGTTATGTATATGGTTGGGGTCGGGTTGGTGTCAGGGGGATAATCATGATTATTTCAAGACTGATTACATTGTTCAGATGTGTCTGATCGTTCTCGTCCCTATTCATCAAATGACGTCAACTCTCCTGTGGTAAGCTGGGAGGTACGAGAGAGGGGAGGGGGGAGGGGCGAAACCCATGATTGTACTTTGACCGTTAATGATGTTATTGTGCTAATATCCTTTGTGGCCAACGGGATATGTACATTACTGGTAATAAAATACATACAAACAAAGACTTCACGCATGAACAAAATTATGTGTCAGGCGCGAATGAAACGTCCCCAGGGTGTTTAGTCATGGTTCTCACCATTCTTGTATGCCTCCAATGAACTTGTCATTATACTATAGGTCTGTGAACTTTTAATTCTAATCGCTCTACAGGAATTTGAGAATGTTGGGAACGTGTCGCCGCTATACGTACAACCACAATTATGCAGTACGAACGAATGTAAATTTACATTACTTGATGTACCAACAGCGGCGTGTTGTTTGCTATCATACGTAATAGCACGAGTGGCATTATTATTATTGACAATGTCAGCGTGCCACGCATTAGACATTGCCTCCTATCTAAGGCTAGGAGGCGCCCTGCCACTTACAAATTCAGTCAGGGGTTTCTTTGGAGTAGCCTATGCTCCATATTTTCCACTGGGTCTGCCGCGGTACTTTTCAAACAAGGTTAAGCCCCTATGGGCATGACGGCCTCCCGTAAGGGTGTTATAGGGGTAACAAAGATGAGTAGGTACTGCTGGATGGATTTCAGGATTGGTGACTAATATCTCTATGGAAAAGGGAAATTTCGTGATTTTTTCTATAGTGAATATTTCGTATTTCGGATAATTATGAGATAAAATTTCAGCTCCTATCTCGCACATCGATCGTCTCCCCCCTTGCATCTTCTATCGATCCTCTCTCTCTCTCTCTCTCTCTCTCTCTCTCTCTCTCTCTCTTTCTCTCTCTCTCTCTCTCTCCCTCTCTCTCTCTCTCTCGCTTCTACCCCAATCTATTCGTCTACGCTTTCATCTAGAAATCAACAAAAGTATGCCTGGACCGGCCAAATACGAAAAAGTGCGACAGGGCTATCCTTTACACAGTATCCACATTTTGCGCAAACCATGGTATGTTTGAATTCCTCCCCTTTTCATTTCATTTCTTCTAAGATTAGAATACGAAGGAATACATTTTTTAAAGGAAAATATTGATAATGGGGTCTTTAGGAAGTCTTTTTAATTATACACCCAAGATGAGACGGAAAGAATGGTCTTTTCTGGAATTAGGATAATTTCCATGCAATTGTCAAAATCGTGAGGAAACGTGAATATTAGAGCATAAAGAAGATACCATGATAAGCAATTAAATTTGGCAATTTAAACATGAGCCTTGGAGTCCCACTACAAAGTATGCCTACAAATTGGATTATATTCCCCTGAGTTTGTCACGTTTTATTTCAATTCTACGCCATGGTTCAATTTCATAGCCTAATATAATACGTAGTATGTTGTTTACGTATGCCATGTTTTACAAAATATTTTTTTTTGGTCTGCAATAGGGATAGGCCTACTTAACCTCCCGGGAGGTACATATAACCAGCATTATTCCAAACCCCGTGCAAAGTGACAATGCACCAGCTGATAATTTGAAAAGTGAAATCGATAATAAATATTGACAACAGTAGCTAAATCATTATAATTCTGTTAACGGGATCAGAGCAAGAACAACAAATATCAAAACAGAAAAGCGAACCTCTAAAACGCAACAAGAAAAAAGTTACAAAAATAAATGTTTGTATATATTTCAACTTACGCGGGTGCATTTAGATATCATTGAAGTACATAATTCCTCGGTATTTTTATTTGTAATTTAGTTTTTTAGATGTGTACTAGGTACAACACAACTGTTGACACTATTGTAAAAAAAAAAATCCTTTTAAAAGTTACAACTCGAGTCAGGCTAAAATTTTACTCATGAAGTCAAAGAAGGTCAAAATTTGGTAGAAACAATTATTGTCACGGTCTATCAATATTATCATTCTTGTAAGAGTTCCTGCAATACACATGTTATGTAGAAGCACAATGAGCAATGTTGTGTTATGAATTGATTATGTGATACACACAATTTTGTCCTAAATTGAAAATCTCATGAAATACTCCAAGGATACAAAATAATGAATGATGAAATGTAACAAATCCATCTTCTAAATTCAAAGAAAAATACTATTTAAAAATGACATGCTTTGAATTTATCATGTGTAAAATTAAACCTCATTTGAGAGGTTACTTTTTTCTTATCATTTTTTTTCTAAAGTATTATAAAAACAATTAACACCAAGTATGTAGTCTGCAACTGCCTTCAATCATTTGAGTACGAGGGTCGACAGAAAATAAACTGAATGTACATTAGAACAAGGGTGATGTGTACGGGTCCTCAAAACACGATTACGCCATTGTCGACTTTAACGGAGCGCGAGCAAACTGAACAAGAGAAATACAACTTTTAACAAACTTTTCTAAAGCGTTTTTGGGGTAAGTATATTTATCTTAGTTGAATGAGTATGAAAATATGCAAGACTCTCAATTTCCTCTGCATCAACTAGGCAGCTCTGACTGTGTCGCTCACATAGTTCGTAGTTGTTGCAATTGCGTCGTCGTTTGACTGCTCAGCTCAGCGGTCTGCCAACAGCTGCGATATTGTATATTCTACCCCTCTTGCTAGCTAGCCAGCGGGGCTACATCGGCGGGCAGACAGCTGTGCAAGTGGGTATAGTGGTGTACATACATGTATGTGATGTCGTCTGTAGGATAGAATATGTAGTTCATTGACAGTTACTTAAAGCTTTTCCGCTTTAGTTTCTTAATGTCATGCATTTATAACTTTCTTTTGTACCTTAGTACTGTAATCATGGTAATATGCTGAGAGATATGAAATACCAGTGTTCCGTGGCCGTGTATGATTTTGTGATTGTTTTGAGAGAAAGAAACAAACAAAAAAGCCCCAGGCCCAGTTCAGCCAAAGTAATTAATTGGCAATCTTGGGGGTCTAAATTTTGGGGCATTCTTTAATCAAAATTACATTTTTGGACATACCTCCGAATGCACTCTCAGCGGATCCAACGACATCCTACAGAGACTGATTTTTCGGTCTAACCCCTGGGTTGTATTTCTCTTATTCTTTACAATGACAACTCTAACTTTGTCTATAAACAGGAATGAACATCTCATTCGGGGCATTCTTTAATTTTAATCAAAATTGCATTTTTGGACATAGGGGCATTCAGAGGAGCTAGATACAATCTCAGTGGAACAAACATCGTACAGAGACTGATTTTTTTTTTCTTTCTAACTTTGTCTAAGCCAAGTTCTATTCTCAAAGCTATTACAATTGTCACCTCTGTTCTAAATACTGGAATTGCTCACACCCTGTCCCATCTATTGTTCTGGATCAGACAGTCCTGGAGAACAATAGCGACTTGTATTGAGTTGGGTATAATTAGGGCCATGAAATGGGAATAAATCATAATGTGCATTCTGCATGCTACGATAACATTCATGTTGCATAAAATTTTGCTTAGCATAAATAGTCAGCTGTATGGAGTAAGGGGTTTTGGATGCTCAACATCGTTTCATTGAAGGCGAAATTCACATAAAAATTCAATGAACAGTTTATAGTGTTGAGTATCATTCACGCATTCTGAGATCAAAAAGCTAGTCACATGAATATGACTATTACTTAAAATGGAAAGCATGAAAGAAATCAATGAATTTATTTAAGATGAGGGAGTGATAACAATCTTCATTAAAATGATGTGTTATACATCAAGCCAAAGATTAATCAATGTTAAAGACAATATTTTGCTCCGTGTTTAGCAAACTTATCAACATTTCAACCTGAATTAGCATTCTCTTCAAGAAATTGTTTAGCATAATTAATACTCATGTGAGTTCCAAGTGAGATGTCACTGGCAGAAAAAGTCCCCTAAAACCCAGTTATACCCATTTGTCATGCCCTGTCTAACCTCACCCTACACATAGGCTGAAGTTAGCAACCTAAAATCATTGAGACCCATAAATGCCAGGATTGTCCAATTTAGTTACAGGTGCCTCTTTGTCTTGATTTTGGCTTCTCTGTTGTTGTTTCAGTTTTACACGCATAGTAACAATGCCTCCATGTTGTTGAATGAAATTTTCAAGCTGTTGCCACTGTAAGTCTTTGATAGTGTTTGTATTACATGTACATGTAGCTCTTGTTTGATGATCTACAATATATGTCTGCTTACATATTTATACAGTATGTGCCCACAAACAACATGTTGCAGTGTACTTTGCTAGTCTTATGGCTCATACATTCACATCTTTACAAAATGCTTTTGATTTGTCATCTCTAACTAGGTCTTTAGAAACAAATTGTAAACATTATTTTTTCATGATCGTTTTGCTCAATATGGTTGGAATGTTTAATTTGTTGAAGTGGAAGAACTTCTTAATCTTCTTTTTCTGCTCCTTTTCCTAAATCAATTTCATATTCTCCTTCAACTCTTCTGCCTTCTTTATCAATTTCTTTGTATCTTGTCCTTATCTTGTGTCCCTCTTGATTATTTATCTTTTCCCCCTCTTCTTCCCCTCTGTCAACTTTTCTATGTTAACTTTAAGTTTACTTTCATCTTATTTGTCTTTCTCCTTCCTTGCCTCTTTATTTTGTCTTATTCATTTCAATTTTCATCTAGCTTCTTTGTCTATTTCATCTCTTTTTCTTCTAATATTTTTCTTTCCTTCTCTTTGTCCTCTTTCTCCACTTAGGCCATTCCACATACATGTCACATGAGTCACACATGTTTCATGTCACACAATTGGCAAACAAGGGTCTAGATCAAAAAAATAAAATTTTGGAGCTGAATCCATTACTCGATCAAGTAAATCAATATCTATACCCTGACATGTGACTCATAACACAGCATGTGTGACTCACGTGACACTCATGAGGAATAGCCCACTTGGTTAATATTCTTTTTACAAGTTGTATTCCTTATCATCATCCTCTTTCCCTTTGTCTTTTTTCTCTTTTTCTTTTTCTTATTCTCATCCTTCTCTGTTCCTTAATAAATGATCTTCTTTTCCTTTTCCTCCTCTGGCTACCTTTTTTCAAATCTACAGTTTATTTTCATATTGTTTGTTTTTCTTCTTCTTTGCATGCTTTTATTATTTGTTTTATAGATTCATTTAATTTTTCATCTAGTGTTGTTGTCTATTACTTCTCTTTTCCTTCTATCTTGTTTTCTTTCTTTTTTTACCTTGTCTTAGTCTTATTTCTCTGCTTTGTGTGTTACTGCCCTATTCTGAAAAAAGGAAGCAACTAACAAAAGAGACTTTTCTTGTAAATGAGCAAAATGTGTCTGTCACTTGCACATTGGCATCAGTGCAACACCACATCATGTTAGATTGAATATCTCGCAGCAAGATGATATTTCTTGTCCAGATTTTGGCTGTATGTAGAGAATGCTGGGTACAATCTAAGAATACTAATAACCCAGATTTTAGTGATTTGTCACTTGCTTCCTTTTGTCAGATTAGGGCAGGTTTCTCCTCCTCCTCCTCTTCCTCCTCCTCCTCCTACTCCTCCTCCACCTCCTCCTCCTCCACCTCCTCCTCCTCCACCTCCTCCTCCTCCTCCTCCTCCTCCTTCTCCTCCTCCTCCTCCTCCTCCTCCCCTTCCTCCTCCTCCACCTCCTCCTCCTCCCCCCCCCCCCTCCTCCTCCTCCTCCTCCTCCTCCTCCTCCTCTTCCTCCTCCTCCTCCTCCTCCTCCTCCTCCTCCTCCTCCTCCTCCTCCTCCTCCTCCTCCTCCTTCCCTACATGTCCCTTTGTCTTTTTTCTCTTTTCTTTCTCTTTTTCTCATCCTTCTCCTCTTTTCCTTAAATATAGAATTGTGTTTTATGTCAAAATGTTCTATAAAGTATGCTGGTGTTTGTGGACATTGTGGACTTTGCATCCCTAACTTATTGTACATGTAAGGAGTATTGCTCTATGCTGTGCCTAGATATATCTAAAATTCTGTATGCAGGTGTTGTACCATAACACAATTGATGTGTTTAACTGTGATTGGAGAGCTCTGATTAGATTGTTTGTTTTGGAATAGTTGATTGTATATTGTGTAGTTCCTTTACCCTTCCTGCTGACTTCTGTCATTCAGGAACCAGGGTCAAGGGCACTAGTTGCAGTCTAGTCTTTACAGTGAGTATTCGGGTGCATGTACATGTATACACTGAAACTTGTGCAATGGTGCCATCTGTGTACAATCAACATGTTCACTTTATGTACATGTACATACTGAAGTGTGTGGGCTTGGAAAGTCTTCTTATACCAATATTTTTTCAATGTAGCTGTGCAGGTGGTAGTAAGAAATGGAGGATTACATGTAGATTGGAGTTATTTTTAAAAAGTGTGAGTTTCCATGCATGTAGATCTAATAGAATAGTTCAATATTAAAAATGAAGATAGAAGTTGAGTGTTCTCAGGAGGAATGTAAAGTAAATTTACATGGATCTTCACCACATTATCAATGGTAACATTCTGCATGAAGTGATAATCTTTTGTCTCGCAATGTATGGTCAACGAAATCTAAAACGATCACGACGTTTCGCTTTCCGCTGCAACACTTCGTCAGGTGTGATACAAAATTGTAGTAACTATTGGTTTAAATACCCTTTGATCAGTGCAGTGCACTAACCGAAACCCACTCATAAACTATTGGGCGGCACATCCGGATACTTGACCAAACAATAGGCCGCTGATGCGGCTCGCATCGTTGGACAGTAATTCCGTTGACCATACATTGCAAGACAAACTATTATCACTAGCAATTTATCCGCAATGTGTAACATATTTAGCATTCTGCATTTGTTTTACATTTTCTGACATAAAAAGCAAACATATTCAGTGAAATATATTCGAGTTATCCTTTTTTTTGGGGGGGGGGCCCTAATTAATTTGTGTAGAATTATTTCAACTCTTTCCTCAATTTCAATAAACATGTGTTGTTGTTTTTCAACCTAATATTTGCAATAATATTGATACCTGGTAGAAGGGTTTTTTTAGCAAGTTTTGGAGGAGCACATATTTGCAGTGTAAAGCTTAGCATCGCTCATTGTT
Source organism: Arbacia lixula (assembly GCA_963669155.1). Classification (NCBI taxonomy): domain Eukaryota; kingdom Metazoa; phylum Echinodermata; class Echinoidea; order Arbacioida; family Arbaciidae; genus Arbacia; species Arbacia lixula. The sequence continues at coordinate 7,121,599 of OZ022579.1, forward strand.
CTATTGCAGTTTCCGTATCCTTAATGGTCAACTGATATCTATTATGTCTCTGTGTTTCAGTGTTTGTATCAGCTTACGAAGTGAAAGAAGATGTCAAAAGACTGGAGTGACTGGACCCGGTGTCACCTCGTCAATGCCCAAGTCTCTAGGTAACCAGCATGGACCATCAGGTGAAAGACAGTAGCAGCCACACTCCCGGCAAACATACTCTACCGCCGTTACGAGCAAACGGACGACACAGACAAGGCAGAGCTCACACGCGGTCGATGTCCACTGGGGACGCTCTCTCCACGAGGACGTTGCAAACCTCGAAGGAACGATACAGCCCCACGCATGGAGTCGAGGCGGAAGCCGAAGCGGAGGAGGGGGCGTTCCTTTTGGAGCCGAACTCGCTCGACAGCACCTTTTCCTGCGCGTGCTGTTACGAGCTGATGGTGCAGCCCACCACGCTGAACTGCGGGCACAGTTTCTGCCGGCTGTGCCTGGCCCAGTGGTGGCGGACCTCACAGAAGACCACATGCCCAGAATGCAGGCAGCCCTGGACAGGCTTCCCTCATGTCAACATCATCATCAGGTGGGTACAAAGAATGCAATGTTCCAGGATGATTGAGCCCTTGCAATGCAAACAGTGAAACCCTTGAAAGTAAAACAAGAGCCTCCTGTAAAGAGAATTTTTTTAAGATAGTCAGCATAGCTTCTTGACCACGAGATCCAGGTGGCCAAATGGATTTTGAGGTGGCCCAGACTGTGAGTGAGTGAGCAATGAGTGTGGCCAGCCGAGCCACTCATTCAAGCCACTCATTCAAGAGTTTCGGGTGGCCATTGAACCTTGGGCCACCATGTAGGGCAAGCCCAGCTTTTCTTAATCTACACTGTATGTGTTGGATTGCAAACATACAAAATGCATTTCAAGGTGTCTGTTTCATCATATAAGCCTTAAAAAGAAGCCCACTTCAATTCCTTTTTTTCCGAGTGCCTTTTTTTCATATTTGGGCAATTCCACCCTCACAGACAATAGACATCACATTTCCCACACTGTCTGACAATCTGTAAGTCCAACTCCTGCACATAAAAGAGTTTTAATCTTGTTAATAGTTTGTGTACAGTTGGGAGCTGAAGAGCTTTCTATAAAGTGATATGTTAGTTATTCCACAATATGCATGTTGCTTTAGTGGAACCTGTTATGTCTGAATTATACGATAGATGGATTGAAGTGCTCTTAACATCTGTATGAGCTGGGGATTGTTTGCAATTATGCTTGCGACTGTCAGTGTCACAAATCACTGAAGGTACGCAAATTTAAAAACATGCACAAATATTGCTGCATAACCTAACATGTTTCAGTGCAAGTATATGCACAGTGTTCTGGCTGCTCTCACTCGCACATTGCGATGATGTAATAGCACAATGGATGGATGTTTCTCCCAGGCCAATCACATGTTTATCTTAGCGCAATGCTGTAAGCAGCGGGTGCAATGTCCTATATTGGGCACTGTTGCCAGGGTGTACATCGCAGATCGCTGAAGCGGTTATCCACGAAAATACAGCTTATACAGTAATACTTTTAGGCCGCTATATGACAGTTACTGCTTCCGTCTGCCAACTGTTTTCAGGAACACCATAGACAAGCTGCACCCCAAGGCGGTGCGGAGGCGAGCCACCTCCCTGCAATCCTTTGAGAACATCAAGTTGCTGGAGGAGTTTGAGGAGTTTGGGGAGGGGGTGACGAGGACTGAGACGGCTGAGGGGCGGCAGGACCGGCTCAGGAAGGGTTTCGTCTGGGGGGTGCTCACCACTCTGGGGATTGTCTTTGTAAGTGGTAGCTGACTATTTGTTTTCATAACCCTCTCCAGGCACACTACATGTCAATTTAAGGGTGAATTTTGTGTGGGTTTCACCCTAACCCTCTGAACGTAAAGTGATGAAAAGCCTAATGAGTTATTACACATTTAAAGGGTGACATATTTTCTAATTTTAAGGGTTTTTTTTGTAATTTGTGAGCTATTCTGATATTAAGTTGTGTACATTTTTTGTTTAAATATCAGTTTTCTCAAAAGGACTTATAAATACCATTTACCGGAACATTTGATATATATACCTCTATAAGAAAAAAAAAGATTTATTCCCTTCTCAAAACCAGTAAAAGGGGCATTGATGGAATCATAAAAACACATAACGTATTGGAGAGCATCTCGCATGTTATTAAAACTTGAAGAAATCACAATTTTCTTATCCTTTCACAGATTTCGTCAAACCATCACCAGACTGAATGTTGCTTTCATTTTCCTTGTATGATTGAAACCAAATTAACCGTCCTGTTAATTAAGCGATGTTACTCAGAGGGTTAGAGGAGCTAGAAATTACTCCATCCGTGTAACTTTCACATTTTCAAAGGAGCAATAAAAACTAGAAAATTGCCCTGGGCTTGGGCTTGGGCTTGGTACTGAATCACATTATAAAAATAAGGCTTACATACACATAGGAAGGTGATTATGTATTCTAGGACCAGTCTGGGTACATTGCACATGTCAGTACTAGGTGTTAATATAAGAATAAAGATACTTTCAAAAAGTAATAAAAACTAAGTTACAACATGAATCAAGTTGCAATTGACACATCATAAACCCATCACACACGTGTCAATCCACTTAGAACTGCCATCATAGTGTAGATCTCATTAAAGGGGTAGTTCACCCTGAAATTAAGTTGGTTTTAATCAAAGGAGACACATGAAAGAATAATATTATGGAAGGTTTGATGAAAATCCATCAAAGGATAAGAAAGTTACGATCTTACAAAGTTTTGATTTTGTGACGTCACGTGCGAGGTCCTCTCCCATATGTTGTGTACAATTTTTTGTTAAAATGTGCATTTTCTCAAAGAGATATGCATCATATTACCTGTGCATTTGATTTTTTTTTCACACATACCTGTACCAAAACAATAATTCCGTTGTCAAACACAGAAAAACAGGCAATTTACGGAATTCTTCTGCACACAGCATAGGGAGAGCACCTCACATGTGATGTCACAGTACATGAAAACCCTAGTATTAGTACATTTGAATATCAGTTGGACAGTATGATGTTAAAATACATTCCTCTATCTTGACATGTCATTATGTCGGATAAGCGACTGTTCTAATTACTAAAATCAAATTCCATGGTTTCATTTGTACTTTTCCTCTCACCTCAGGTCTTACAGATCCTGCTGAACTGGAACCGGCCAGACAGCGAGATGTTGGTCTACAAACCGCTAGCCAGGTGGAAGCCTGCCGACGTCTCACAGTGGTTGTCTGAGCTGGGGTCTTGGGCTGCTGACGGCTACAGCCACCAGTTCAAAGCCAGCGGAATCAGTGAGTAGTCGGGAAGGGTTGGGGATGAGAGTGTTAAGCTTACGCCAAGGTGATGTCATACTCGTACAGGGTAGCACATTATTGGCTGCCGCTGAAGGAAACGTCACAGAATGTTCATACGGGATTTGCACTGCGCTGAGGTAACGTAAATAGGTCATGAGCCAATGGCGAGGGACATATTTGTTCCCAAAGCAGCAGTGCAAAACCCCAAGGTTTGAACATTTTGTGATGTTTACGGCAACAAAGCCGACATCTGATATATCATTCAGGTTAGTCTACTGAACATTTAGTCTAACACATACTAGTAAAAATTTGTTGGAATAAAGTCACTCCACCTCGTGTCGGTAGGCCCAATGCATGTGGCTGTGTGGTTACAATCAAATACATATTAAATACACAAACAGGCTAGGCCGGTAGCGTACGCCCGATACAGTGCGCATAATAATGGGTATGAACGCAGCGCGTCTATCAGCGTGTATCAGCACGTTCACTTGTGTGCAAAATGTTTCCTTAGGGAAACATAACACTAATATTGGCGTTTTCATGGTTATATTGACTGGCAAAATGACGTCAGCGGTCAACATATCGATTTCTCTTGCTGACATGTGACTGCATTCAACCAATCGCTAATCAATACTAGGCTCATTTGAATAATATTGATGCATTATTTACCATCTGAATTTCTGTGTCATGTCATTCCCCTTCACCGTATCTTTCTGTCTCCCTATGTGCAAAGCCAGTGGCATCAGTAAGTAGTTAGGGGAAGGGGGGGGTGTGAAAGAGAGTTGAGGTGATGTCATACTGAGTGTACATAGTAACATTACAACATTTTGATGCATAGTTTACCACCTGTATTTCTGTGTCTGTCCTTACTATGTCCTTGCCCTTCTCTGCCTCTGTCTTTCTGTCTCCCCTAAATGTACAATGCCAAATCACGCCCTGTACCTGGTAACATGTGTAAGCAGTCCAATAGTAGACGAGGCTTCACAGTGTGCCAGCAATAATGATAACAGCTGGTAGTTGTAAAGGTTATTGCACCAGAAGAATGCCTGATTTGAAAATGATTGTGTCTTTGAGATGTGATCATGAAATCAATCAAAAATGAGACCTGTGGTAACTGCAGAGCACTAGTGCCATGATTTTGTTTTCTTTAATTCTTTTTATGTCACATGTGTCTTTTTTTTCAAATAATACACACAAATCCCATAAAGCAGCAGTTTATGTGGCATTCTAGAGGTTTAATGTTTACTACTTAGAATGTCCGTTGTATGCCCATAGATGGCGTGCTCCTGGAGGGACTGAAATCGGAGGCAGAGCTGGAGATGGAGCCCTTCCACATTAACAACTCGCTGCACCGCCAGGCCATACGGGTAGCCCTAGAGAGGGTCAAGCAACTAGGGGGGAAACCGCCCCGTGACCTCTGGGAGTTCAAGGTAAGAGAGAGGTCGCTCACAACTGATCGAAGGCCTCCCCTCTTCAAACTCCCGCTCCCTTTCTCTGGTTCTACAAGCAGATGCATTTAACCCTAATCAGGCGCAGGGAGGCAGAGGGGGGCATGAGGGGCATAATTACAGCTGTTGATACCAAAATCGCAACCCGCTGGTGGCCATCGGGAATGCTGCTTCATTTACACAAGAAGATGTCAACCCAAAGTCTGCTCATTTTTGTGACTTTTGTGTACTCACCCAATGGAAAGTGTCTTCTTTCATACAATTCTCCAAAACCCAATTATGTTCCTTTCTCATCACTTCAATTAATTGATTTGGCTTTATCATGGCTTGGCAATGGAGTATTATGAGTTCAAATCTATAAAACAAAACAAAAAAGAAATTCATAAGACAATAAATATGGCTTGGTAATGGTGTGTTATGAGTTCAAATCTAAAAAAAAAAAAAATACATAAGACACTAAACAAAGAAATTGTGGCTTTTGCAATTTTCTTATTTTACAAAACTTATTGATAAAATCATGCCAGAAATGATAACAATTGAGTTAACACATGTTTATCGCTTTAATTATTCAAAGTACATCAGGAATGAATTAGCACCTGTTTATTGTTTCCATGGCAGGCTCTACACCAGGGTGTCAGCACCCTGCTGTCGTACACAGTGAGGGAGTTCCCCCGCCTGACCATGACAGGGATGTACATGTTTTACTATGAAGACGTCTTCCTTCCTTTCATCCACATTGCCTGTCCTGCACGGGCGGCCATGGCGGAGGACACCAATATCATTGTGCAATATTATGTAAGTTCATTCAGCTTTATTAATGAAAAAGGATATATCAAACAGTCCAAAAATTGTCTAAGCTACCGTTCAAAACTGGCAGCAGACACCGATATCTTTGCAAAATTATGTACATCAACTCATTCATTCATTTAGGTTTTATTGATAAAAAGGAAATATCATCAAACAAAACAAAAAAATGTCCAATTTACAATTCAGAACTTTGGCAGAAGACACAAAAATATCCTTGTGCAATGTTATGTAAGTTCATTCATTCATGCATTCAATCATTCATTCATTCAGGTTAATCAATAAAACAGTCCAAAGACAATCAAAAATTCTGTAAAAATGAAGAAATGCATGTAGCACATCATAGTCTAATGAATTATTGTATTAGTAAGTGATATTACTGATGATTCAGATATTATAATTATGTGTGTAGCAAATGACATACCGGTACTGCCTGTTGGTGTTTATCCAAGAAAAATCAATATTTTTCAGAATTGCGATCACACCCTGTAGTATCCCTTGTCCGTGACTAGTGTTAAAAGGCATATACTGTACTGGGAAGGCAAAAAAGCCTTCAAAATTTGTTAGCAATCTTCTTGCCAATGGTCTTAAATTCATGTATTGTCTATTTTAGAACCTTGCTGAAAGTTATTTGCCCTCAAATGATCTACATATGGAGTAATTAATGATTAATGATTAAATCCTCAAAATGTTTGACCCGAACATTTTGAGGATTTGTGATTTAATCACTCATTACTCCAAATGTAGATCATTTGAGGGCAAATAACTTTCAACAAGTTTCTAAAATAGACAATACATGAATTTAAGACCATTGGCAAGAAGATTGCTAACACTTACATTTTGAAGGCTTTTTTGCCTTCCCAGTACAGTATATGCCCTTTAAATTAAAAACTCTGTGGATGGACACTTAAACAACGGTACCTCTTCTCCTTCGTCGCCTCTCCTCTACAGAGTGAAGACATTGCGTGGGAGCAGTGGGTGGAGTTCATTCCCAAGTTCATCTTTCTGCCCTACTACCTGTATGCGGAGTTCACCTGGAACTTTGCTGACGTCAATGCCCTTCCCGTGGCCTTCACCCTTGCCAACTGTGCCTTTCTCACCATGGTGGAGGCCAAGGCCATCTCAGCGTTCCTCAGGAGAGGAGTGAGGTAAGACTGTTGCGGCCGAGGCACAAGTTGAATTTCAATTGGTTTGCCCAAGGCAGGAAATCAGAAATAAATGAGTCGGGCTCCTCCATATTTGTATCTAACGTTAGATCATGGGCGCTACCACAGTGATTTGCCATTTCCCAGTTGGTCCACCCACCATTTTGTCTACCATCACATGCTGATATGTATGGGTTAGGGTTAGGGTAGGGGGTCTGGATTAGGGTTAACGGTTGAGGTTTTGGTGTAGATTAGAGTTGTTGATAAGATTTACCCATTATTTTAATCTAAAACTGTATTTTTAAGGGGATCCTTATGGACGAAATGTTGAATGGACCAACTGGGATTGGACCAAATGGCAATAAACCGTTTGCTCAAGGCAGGAAATCAGAAATAAATGAGTCAAGCTCATCCATATTCATATCTAACGTTCGAACATGGGCACTACCACAAGGTCCATGGTAAGGATCCAATGAATGAACAATGATTATATCAATGAAGGATATCAAACATTATCTTTATTCAGGATCTTTGTGGAATGTATTGGTCCCCTGCAAAGTGGAGGGCGTACAGTACCATATTCCCTCCCCTTATAGTCTCCAGGAAAATAGTACCACACACCCTCCACTTCACCTCTGGAGCAAATAGATTCCTCAAGATTCCTCATGATCATGAAATATTTGTACACTTGATTTTGAAGAATTATGTTCTCATACTGTCTCGTTATCTTTAAGAAAAAGACAATGACCATTGTTTGTGTTTTCATTCTCGAGGGTGACTCCAGGCCAACATGTTAGCGATCATCATTGAAAAGATATCAGGGCTTGATATAGGGTATGAAACAAGGGTTAAACCTGCTCGATTTTGAAAGCATAATGCTTTTGAAATTGTTTTCATCATCCGTAGAACAAATAGAATTATGACTGTTTGTATTTTGTGTTGTCATTATCCAGGACGACTTTCTTCTCGTTGAAGCGGCAGACCAACACGTTTGTGATCATCTTCTTCAGCTGTCTGCTGTGGCCAGTCATCCCAACCGTTGTCACAGACCTCATGTTCTACATCTCAATGTACTACTCTCCCTGTATCAACTGCTACGAAGTCTTCATGCAGTGATTACGCTAACGTCATCTGACTATTGTCAGGGACCTCATGTCTATGTGGAAATGCTCCTGTCTATCTTACTGAACTCGTCAAACGATACCAGCCTAGTCGTAATCTTCGTTCTCAATCAAAAAATCTTCTCTCCAAAATTTGTGTAAAATTCGGTGATAGAGCTTTTGCAAATACGGCACCCAAATTATGAAATAACCTCCCCCAAGGCATTAGATCATTGACAGACTTCGATCAATTCAAATCAACCCTAAAGATGCATCTGTTTGGTAATTATTAGTTATTTTCAAATTCTCACATAATCAATTTTTACTTTCACACATATAGAGACTATTTGAATGGTATTATGCGTCTCTAAGAATTGAATATTATTATGATTATCATATTCTTCTCTTCTTGTATCAACTGCTATAAAGTGTCCATGCAGTGATTATGCTAGCATCTCTTAATACGGGCCTTCTATTCTATATCTCCACATGAAATACTGCCCTTGTATCAACTGCTACGAGTTTTTTATCCAGTGATCAAGCCAAAGTGTGTATGTGTGCATGTGGAGCATCTCATTTTGCCACAAGTAGTTTTCTAGGGAGTTTGGATTTGTTCAAACTGCAGGCTTTTCTTCAGTGTGAAAATTGATTTATTTTTTATTGAAATATACCTGATATTTCTGAATGATAGATGTTACCATAGGCACACCAATTTGCTCTTTCATGACTTTCACAAAGCAATGACTGAAATTTGTTCTAAATTTGCTCCATTTTAGATTGTTCTGAATTCTCTTTTCTTCTTTATGATTCTCCATTTGAAAATGTATTATGTGAGCCTATTCAAAAATGGCAGTAAATGGGATAGTCCCAATTTCCCAAATATATTAACTCTGACTATCTGCAAGGTTGGGCATGGCTCGGCATTATAACCATGCGTAAATTTATACTGCACTGGGTTGCACGTTCACAGCACATTCATGGTGTGTTGGACGTGCGATCTGACCTAGATGGCTGTACATGCTGCTGTCCTCTTTACTGCAAGATGGCCATACTCTTGCTACAGCCAGGTCAAAACAGAAGGAATCGCAGGAGTTGGCCTTCACCTGATGCAAGTTGCAGACACGCATATGCAATACTGTATAAGTGGTTTCTTTCGTGGGGGTTTTATTTTCGTGAATTTCGCGAATCGGGATGCGTCCGCGTATTTAACATCAGCGAAAAGGTTTTGAGCATTACCACGAATTTATCCACGCTAGAAAATGTGTTGAACTCCACGAGCAGAGTTGCGTATACGGCAATATAGCACATACAACGATACAGCGCACGCGATGCGTGGAAGAATGTCCAGAATGCAGGTCAAATGAATACGGTCACAGTACTGTAATTCGCACATGATCAGTTGGATTACTTAGCCTAGCCTAGTTCTAGTTACTTTAGATTTGCCGACCGCGAATTTAACATCGCGCGAAAATGTCGGGACCCCCGCCGAGCATGAAAATATCTGCACACGAACAAAAACACTTTTACAGTAGTCTGCCCGACCAGTTTAAACCACGACATAAGCTGTAATGTTCTAGAAAAATCCATCATATCTATTGTCAAAAGTGTCTTGAGTTTTCTATACCCTCACTTACAATCATTCAGGCCAAGGCCTCTTTAGAGCAAAACTGAACGTTATTTGGCTTTCACCTTGGCAACTCTATTTGATCAGAGGCTCTATGTTAAAGGGAATGTGCATTCCATTGCCAATTCACATACCCTCAAAACATACAATTCAGAGCAGTATTTGGGCCAATTTGAAGATGCGATTGTAACCTTAATCATCATTTAACTTCTTTTTTTTCGCTTCATAAAATCATACTAAACATAAAGGTAAAGTACAAAAATGGATTCATATTGAGTAGAAATTTATGCTCTTTCATTTGAATCATCTTTCATTAATTTTATTATTTGGGATCAAAAGTTACATCCCTCAATCACGTTTGCGGTAGTTTGTCGCAAATGGGTTAAGATCTGTCATTTGTGTGTGTGTGTGTGTGTGTGTAAGATTGGAAAATACTACAGCAAAACTCATAAATGAGACAAATATATGTCGTTATATGATGTATCAGTTACATTGAGTCATTATGTATACTCAGATTGGAAGTAAGATTGGATGTTTAACAATGGACTGTTTTTATTTAGCACATTGGACCTGCAATGAATAGAATTTCGGAGACCTCATTTCATATTGAGATAAGAGTCACCATTTGATATTACCAATGAAAAACTTTTCTCTCATTATGTTATTCCTCCAAACATTTTGTTATTTATGTCTGTGCTTATTACCCCTTTTCTAATTATGTCACAATTGTACTCTTCTCTGTAGTTACGTTTAGCTCTTTTGTTTTCCTTTTAAATAGACCATTCACCCATTCAAACTGAATCAAGAAATACAGTTAAACGTAATAACACTTCACTACTCAGTTGGGGGAAATTTGTGAGTACATTTTGAAAACGGCTCATTCCAACATATCTGAAAATGACCACAATGCCACAGAGAAGGACTGCTGCTTTGATAACACCACTCCCCTAATTTATGGGTCAGATAAAGGCTTTGATAGGGCCAGGGGGAAGGGTCCTCTAATCCTCATGTCAAAAGTTCAAAGCTCCTGGGATGGTATAGCTGTTTAACTGAGCACCCTTGACATGCTAATATCAGGGGAGAAGATTAAGATTGAGATAAACCCTCAATGTAAGGGATAAAAGTGGGAATGAATTGTAAATTATCCTCAATGTGCACAGAGAGTATCTATGAGGTGGGTGAGGTGCCAGTTTTATCATATTGACGCTATATATATGCCAGAAGAGCGTCGATGATCACAGAGAGCTGTAAGTAAATAGTCTACTATGTTCAAAGTTAACATCTCAGCATGCATAACTTGTAGCTGTACCACAATCTAGCGCCATCTGTTGGCAGATTTTGAAATATTGAGAGCTCTTCTATGATTAGGGAATCATTCTTTTAAATTGTGATAATACCAATGATATGTCATTTTCATGAGATTCTTTCACATTACGAATTTGAAGATGAGAGTTCTACAGACTGGAAATAAAATAGATTAGAGGGTTCTTTAGCAAGATTTGAGGCTTACTGCTATCCCCCTACCTTTAACTTATGCTTACTTTAATGTGGTAATCATATGTGCATAAGCTCAAAGGTACTTGGATATCAATGACTAGTAAGACTCTCATGTATAAAGTACAGGCGTCATTGGGACCAGTGAGATCTAAATGTTGCTATATATGGTTTTGAAACACAAACAGGTACAAATAGAAATTACACCACTGGACAGATGAAATTCATGGGATAAAATGAAACTTTCTTATATCAATGCTGTTTGTATCAAACATTCACTTAGTGATCTGTCACGAAAATTGTGTACTTCTGTCACTGCCTATCTGCACTGGTGAATAGGGTTAGATATATGGAATTCTCTCGCTGATCATGTATTAATCCTCTATTCCTTAATCCTTCAAGTCTAATATCGATCTAGCATGTGCACATATTTATTTCAGAGACTTGTGAATGGACTAGTACACTAGTAAAGTGAACATGCGCAATAATGCCATATTGGTTTGTTCTTAAAGAAAGTCAGAGAATGTGATCTTTCTAATAATCTAATTAGATTCAGGCCAGTATATAACTCATTTATTAACTAGGAATTTTATGAAACAAGTTGTATTGCAATGTTAAGGAATATCCAAATGCTATGAAATAATTCAGTTCATGAGTTGTTATTTTGTGTTGTAATGTGTGATTATTTGTACTTATGAGCTTTGATATGCACATGTCCAATGAAGTGGACGTGAAAGTGACTAGTTTCTGTGAGAGGAACGCTATGCATAGGAGGGAGTGGAGGGGCGTTTTAGCACTCTATTATTTTTGCCATTAATTTCCATGAAATTCTAGCCTAAATTATTTAATGGAGTCTCATGTTGGTTTGTTTATTTTGTTATTCTTCATTTGAGATGATGCTGGAAAAATGAACAGTACACCTATGAATGTACCATCACATAGCTATTTTTATCAGAATGTGTGTTTTTATGTAAATAAACATGAAATGTACCTTTGAGAATTCCCTGTTTTACCTATTATTTCCTGTCCCTTTGGATTGTATTTGTTATCACTTGTTATGCCTTGCTTACAGAAAGATGGTCCCTGTTGCATAACACTTACTGTTGGTGGTAACTTTGCCTACAATGGCAACCTCTATGGCAACCTTTTGATTGGCTAGCGAGCGGCGTTACCATGGTAGTTACCATTAATGACAGAGTTACCATTAATTGTATCTTTTATGCAACGGGACCCAGGGTGGAGTCACAAATGTCGTAAAAGTAGGAAGAAGTGGCTGATCCTCTAGAGAAATGTCCATTGTTTTCATGCCTCCCCAAGAAATTTGCTGGATGGCATTGTGTTTCCGGATTGTTCGTCCATCCGGATCTCGTTTACTAAAAAAATAATGGACCGAATTTCATCAAATTTGGTACAATGATAATATATGGCAGGGCAATTAACTGAGTAGATTTTGGGTCATGTAGGTAAAAGTTTAAAGGTCACAGGTCGAGGTCAAATCGGAAAATATCACTTTTTACATAACTCGTGAAATATCAACTTCAAATGCATATACCAAACTCCATCAAACATACTTTAATGATCATACATGACAGGACAATTAACACACACACAGTCACGCGCATACACACAGTCACACAAGTACATAAACACACACGCACTCCTTACAAACTCCCTTCTTAAATGTTACTTTTCAGAGGTATGTACAAACAATTCTTACTTGTAACGAAACTTAATGTATTCCGACAAGCTGTTACGATCATGTCACTATATTTACATTCACAGAATAAACAATCGCAACGTAATTATTTCAAACAAAAGGAATCTAAGACGCAATGTGGCGCCTTCGTTGCCCAGTTATTTGCTTACACTAACATATAATGAGGGGGCGGAAAAAAACTTCGCAAGCTGTTACAAACCCTCATTCAATTATTAAATGGAAACTTGCTCGTGTTCATACGGCAAGACTATCAGATAATTAGTTCTCTTCACTTTTCTCCTGATCTTCGGACGCCGATTGATGCAGCTGGAATATCAAAATGTTGCGACAGGTAACATTTTATTTTGTATAGTGCTTCATACGCATGAGATTGATATATATCATATCATTCTATGTGCCATGTTTTATTGCAATATTATTCGACGAAGAATGGTGGTCAGAGGGAGGAACGGATGGGAGTACGGGAGAGATATAGAGCAAGATATCAATAAAGAGAGGGAGGGAAAGAGAGAGAGAAAGAGAGAGTGAGAGAGAGAGAGGGAGAGAGAGAGGGGGAGGGAGAGAGAGAGAGAGAGGGAGAGAGTGAGAGAGAGAGAGGGAGAGAGAGAGAGGGGGAGGGAGAGAGAGAGAGAGAGAGAGAGAGAGAGAGAGAGAGAGAGAGAAGAAGAAGAACCGGATAAGAGAGATATGAAGACGAACAGCAAATAGTCTCATCACATTTAAGAGTATGAAAGCGCTATTAAGAAAGAGGGTATTGTAAATATGTTTTAAGGAATGATTAGGTGATAGCATTGTGGGAAACGTACGAAATTAACTATGATCTCTCGGAATTATCCAGAAATGTAGAATAGTGGGTAGTGGATATGTGGTGGATATTGGAGTACATTCAAAACCTCTAAGACATTAGTTTAATAATGCTTTAAACGTTTTCCTATGTACAGGCCCTTTTCGTTGTTATCTGCCTTCTCCCGATGGCCCTATCGTACTCTGCTAGGAGAATGACCAATTCCAACGAGCAATTTAAGCGTGATCGTCGAGCGATTCGAGCACGCACGATGGCGACTGGCGAAGACCACGTCGCGCACGCCTCCATTAAAATGAAGATGATGAACGAAGGACGAGCGCGTCGCGCGGTCAGTCCTGCGCGCGTCAAACGATTCATCAGCCCCGCGGCCGGCACCCTCCGAAAGTCAGCCCCGAGGGATTCCGGGAAAGCAGTCGGAGAAGGCTGGAAAGAACCGATTCGAACCGGTTCATCTGGGGCTAGCGTAGCCGCCTTGGTTGATCGCATTCAACACGGCCAGAGTCTGTCTGCACCTCGAGCTGGACCGCGTCTTCCGGCAAACGCGGTTTATCGTGATCTGCTCACGAGAAACAGGAAGGATGGTAGATCGTCTATACCATCAGGCCGCATTCAGCAGAAACCAAAGCAGAACGATGAGGTGGATGACTTTGTGGAGTTCATGCGAGAGCTGGGCATGTTCTCAGCCGACGGTGCGGGGAAGGGATTCGGTGACTCTGGACCTGCCTGGAGTAGCGAGGAGGAGGGACCATCTTCCGCGATGGATTACATCAGTCGTCACCTGAAACACAAGACACCGAGTGACAGCAAATCACGGCCGTCGTTGACAGGTCGTGATCGTGTGAAAGACAACGACCGTCATTCTTCGAAAGCTGTGACCTTCGATCTTCAGCCAGAGAAACGAGAGTCGTTCATTCCAGTCGACCGAACCGACGACGAGAAGGACATAGGCCTAGATGAAGGAGAGACCGACGTCGTAAAGGAGGAGGCGGTCATCAACGTACGCCCGGATGTCCTCGATGTTGGTGACAAGCAGGATCTCACCGTCGTCAACCTCGAGATTATCAAAAACCTGCTTGAGCAGATTGTAGCTCGAAGTACATCTCGTTAAACGCAGGCATTGTAACACATGATATTATATTATATATACTATAGGAAGACATTTAGACCTATCTCATATAAGATCAAGATCAAATGTCTCTTCATAGTAACCCTAACATAGCGCAAATCTAAATCCATCAGATTAGGATTTGATCGCTTATTGGTAAATCGTAATTACAGTCGTGAATAATTAGGACGATTTACTTAAGAATGTATTATGACAACCTGATTCGCCAAAGAATAATTAAAACTGGAACTTTAAAAAGAAACGGTTTTTGCGATCTAAGATCGACATAACCTAATCAATCTTAGCTTTGTCGATTACGCCTCTAAAAGATATGAAGATGGACAGTAAGAAAATAATTCTGTTAAGGCGAATCCATGTTCTTAATATGCAGATGTTACTGATCTGTCTGTTTCTAAAAATGAATATAAAGATGAAAATTATGAACATAATTCACTCAATGTGTAGATTAAAGACCTGAAAACCGAAATTCTTTACTTTGTTTCTTCATTGAGAGAGAACAAGCCCAAGTATTATTTTTATGACACAATCATAATTTTCATAGCATTTTTGTTCTCACAACATTTCTTTATGATGAAACAATCAATCAAATAATATAAGATATAAAATGTTCGATTCAGTTTACATTCAGAAATTACCAATATAAAAGATTACGAGGGACACAGATTTGTTGTGGCAGTAATGTGCAATTGTACAGGCTGCAACCGAAAAAGAGAGTGAAGTAGAGGGAGAGAAGGGCAGTGCAAAAGAAGAGAGGATAGTGTGTGTGTGTGTGTGTGTGTGTATGTGTGTGTGTGTGTGTGTGTGTGTGTGTGTGTGTGTAGGTGTGTGTGTGTGTGTGTGTGTGTGTAGGTGTGTGTGTGTGTGTATGTGTGTGTGTATATATGTGTATGTTTGTACGTGTGTGTATGTGTGCGTGCGTGTATGTCTGTGTATGTGTGTGCGTGTATGTGTCGTGTGCGTATCGGTGTGTGTATATGCGTACCTGTGCGAGTTTACGTGTGCATCTGTATTTCAAGTTTTAAAGTTTGTGACGTCACGTGCGAGGTGCTCTCCTATATGTTGTGTACATTTTTTTTCTCATAAAAAAAAAATATGTATCCTTTTACCTGTACATCTGATACATCATCAGAAAAAACGTTCTTACACACATACCTGTATAAAGAAAAATCATTCCATTGACAAAAACAGAAAAAAGAGCAATTTATGTAATCAAATTGTACAAAATACAATGGGAGAGCACCTCGCACGTGACGTCACAAAATGGTAATTTCAAATGACCATAACTTTTTATCCTTTTCACGGATTTCCGTTCAACCTTCACTAATATGGTTCTTTCGTGTTTCTGCTTTTAAAGAGTACCGAAGTGGTGTCGTCATATGAGCATGTTGTCCAGACAATTGGCTCTAAACAAACTCACTCCAGTGAGTGGTTTAGCGGTCCGTTATTGTCTAGCGGGCTAGCGTCGGGCAATTCCCAATATTAGAGTCCCCTCTATGATCACCGCTGCTTGCTCTACCCGCAGAGTTTAAAACTAGTTGTCTTGTCGATACTGCTCGAATGACGTCACACTTCGGTACTCATTTGAAACTAAGTGATGTTCAGGGTGAACTATCCCTTTAATGTACATGACCATATTTGAGGGTAAACTCTTAGCTTTATAAGTACTGGTGGTCGAGACTCTTGATTTTCTCGCTATTGACCAGATTAAATGTTCCATGTTTTTTCATGGCATTCCTTTTATACATTCCTTCCTCAAGCATCTTCTCAAATTTCAGTGAGAATAATAGGGCAAATACAACCAAACTGATATTGTCCCTTTAACTCGATCACGTCCGTTTGTCACACACAAACAGACTCGACCTTCGGGTCTTGCTAACTCAACCAGCACGAGACTCGTCTGCGATTCCCATCGTCTAATCGGATTCCAACCAGGGCCTTCAACAACTAACTTGGATTGTCTTGAAATTCGAGCTGCCAATGGCCCGAAATGTAATTTGCGAACGATCTTGGCGAGATATTTCGCAAATTACATTTACCCCTGCCTGTGCAACCGTGTTAGGTCGCGCGTATACCACCATAGCCACCGCCACTGTTTGCTGAAAAGAATATAGCCGATCTCTGGGGGGATTAGATCGTTACCATGGTAATTCATCACTTGAAGCACGATGCTATATACGCAGAAACCACGTTGGAATCAACCACAAGAGATTCGATACGTCAGATCATGGAGCTATTCCTAATAGCTCTGTGGTTTGTTGGATTAGTTCCATGAACCTTGTGTGTTTTGCAGGTCACTAATATATATAATATAATATAATATAATACAATATGATATAATATAATATAATATAATATAATATAATATAATATGATATAATATAATATAATATAATATAATATAATATAATATAATATAATATGATATAATATAATATAATATAATATAATATAATATAATATAATATAATATAATATAATATATTCATGTAGGTTGAATGGGTTTAATGAGGAAGGGAATGAGAGAGAGAAGGGGTGACAAATATAGCGGACCTACGACTTGAGAGAAATGAGGGAGACGCGAGCTGAGATGTGAGAGGGGAGCGAGAGAGACAGGGGAAGAGACGAAGGGAGAGAGGGAGAGAGAGGGGGTGGTGAGAGGAAGGGTGAGAAAGGGAGGGCAAGGGAAGGGCGCAAATCAAAATGATAGGTTAAGTTGTCATCTTCACAACGTAACAGTTGTTATCTGACACGTACAGACGGTCATTTACTCGATATGATAATTTGTCGAGCTAAACGACGTCTGAAAAAGTTACTGCACAGAACAAAATTACTGGAGAAAGGTCAGTCTAAATTATTACAAAGTTTCAATACTAATTATATGAAGGTGTGACCTCCACATCACAGCTGCTGACACGCGTTGCTATATCAAACGAATGTTTACGTTGACCTCAGTCCGTCACTTGTCTTCCGAAATTACGATTTACAAGATCATGATGGACTTAATTTACAGGAGCAGTCTGGTCTAATTATCAGTTATACTTAACTTCATGGTTGTCATAACGATAACTCTTTATTACATACGTGAACGTTACGGGAAGTATGCGTATGCGTATGCGTAGGATTTATGCGTATAGGACTTACATAAATTATGTAAGCAATTTATGATTATTTATGGTTACACTCTTCGACTTCGCAGCTTACTCTATAGCGTTATAGTAACATTACACAGCACACTATTGTGATATAAGTGGGTGGCTACCTGAATTTGACATTATTTTAAACAGGCGAGAAGAAATGCGAGTAAGTGATTGCATTCCAAAAAATACATGAGATTTGACAAAAAAATAATAAACAAATCAAAGACAACCATATCATATTCGATGAAATCATCTAGATATCACATTAACTTGACTTGTTATGTCCCTTACTCTCTTAACATGTTCAATGTAAGGTGAAGTATTGATGAAGATGACAGTACTGTAATGGTGGCACAATGGGCATGCAGACCATAAACACCTTTACGTGTTGACCATATGACGGGAATGAAATGTATACAAAATATTGAAGAGCTATGTATCAATTAATGAAATAAACTTTTTTCACTGATTATTCTTCACATATCCAGCATATTGTCAACAAATTTATATTTATTACTGAGGCAAATTTTCAAAATATAAAGAAATGTGCAAGTTATGAAAATGCACATTTTGGGGAAAAGTTGTTAAACATCATATTTGTTTCCCAAATGTGTCATGACAAATCACCCGACAGCCTGATGGATTAGATACTATCTGATAGTAGATTCAACCTTCTTTGATATAATACCTTATACGCCTATGATTTGAAAAGTTGTCACTACTACTTTTCCATGGCGGCCACTTTTTGAAATGGCCGCCATGGCTCTGCTAGTATAGGCAAAATTCGAGATGTCTCAATATCCAAATTTACGTTAAATATATCATCTACATGCTTGCTAAATTTGGTTAAAGTAAACTATATCGCGGTATGCCGCTAGACAACCACTTAACCACTACCACTCTCCTTTAAAACTACGTCCTATCGGAGTGCATCATACCATGATGGACCCTATACCATAGGGGAGGGGGGGGAGGCTGAGAGTAGGGTAATTAATGTAGACTCGCGACGTGACACCACGATCTTGATAAGATGGAAAGGTCGAGTGAGGTAATTGGTAATGGGCGGGGGAAGGAATGGGAGGGGCTTACACTGAGTAATGGGCATGTACAAGGGGGGATCACTAATGATAATATCAAGTAGGTTGATCGGCATACTTAAACGTTCGTGTTGGCTATCCTTCAATTTTAAGTGTATATCATATTATATAAGGTTATATGATTATATATCATATTATCATTATAAACTATATAGTGACACACAACTACACTTAGATTTGTTTCTGGACCTTTCCATTCACCATCTCTCTCTCTCTCTCTCTCTCTCTCTCTCTCTCTCTCTCTCTCTCTCTCTCTCTCTCTCCTCTCCCCTCCCCCCCCCCCCTCTCTCTCTCTCTCTCTCTCTCTATCTCTCTCTCTCTTGCCTGGGTAAATTTAAAAGTGTAAGATGTGGTTTTACATTTATCCTGCCCCAGAATCGATGAGCTGCTTTTGCAAGAACATAATACTGAAATTGTACAAATTGATTCGTACCTTCACTTAGACTTTTTTTAACGTGTTCGTCGATTATCTTGAGCTCCATTGAAAGAGCAGTGATTGTAATGTTGAGGGGGTACTTTTTAAGAAGTTCTCTCTGCTATTCGCACACATATGAATGTATTTGTATTGTCATTTATACCACGCGGATAACTACTTTTGTACAATCCTAACTTTCAAAGAGAAAGTTTCATTCCTTCTTCAATAAGTAGAAACATGATAGGGAATTGCTCTGCTCTCTTCCGTCTCGCTTAATTCTCTTCGTGTCTTTAAACAAACACCAGAATAAAATTCACCATCACGGAAACCCGGCATGAAGCACAAAATAATGACCTTGTTGATGCGACAGTAGTAGTCCTTAGACCTCCGCGCGTTAACTCTCATCTGTTTGTTCGTCCGTCCGTCCGTCCGTCCGTCCATATCTAGCTCGGATAAGCAAACATCACCATGTCCATTGCCAAGAGTGTGGAACTTGGGGAGACGAGACCATTTCGGCAACCCTGGGAACGAGAGTAAAGTGGCAAGTTCTCCCCAAACTCACTTTGTACCTGGGACTTTAGTGAGTGAGTGGGGATCGGCCGCTTCATAGCTTGGTAAGTTTGAGAATGTTCTTTTCTTTATCGGCGTAATTTTACCTTAAAGAAACGTACAATGAAACATCTGATATATATAATTAGTATGAGGTGAGGCAAGAAAGAGGGAGAGAGGCATATCCCTTTCGACAATTTCCTTCTAATGTTTGTCACATGGTCAGTGTTGGTAACGGGAATTGTTGCGTTATATCATTAATTAAACAATGATTGACATGTATGTTATCTAGTAACGAATATGGAATGTAAACTAGTGTGTGTTGTGTAGTGGACCGTTCCCAGACCCTGTCCAGACTGTCAATCAGGAGGGTAAGGGATCGAACCAAGCAGCTGTTTTTTTTGTTTTATCTGTGTGTGTTTTTGTGTGTTTTTTTTGTGTGTGTTCTTTTGTGTGTTTTTTTTGGAGGGGGTGCACTGGGGGTTCAGCAAAACATCTTAATCCACATAGCTGCTCAGTACCCAGGAGAGAAGTAATGACCTAGTGGGATTCTTTGATCCAGTGACTGGGGTAATAATGCACAGAGTGTTCTTACTGATGAGACCATGTTATTATTATTGTATACATCGTGATATTACACATAGATTGGAAAAACAGAAAAGTTTAGGGTAGCTGAATGTCCATCGCCTAATCAGCGGCTCTTATTTTACCGCGTAAACATGACGACATGTTATTTTTTGTCTAAGTATAATGTAGATTTAAATCAATAACTCAACTTACGTTGATGGTATTTAGGTGCAGAGCTGTAACTAAAGGATTAAGCAAATTGATTATCGTAGATATATTGCATCCGTCGTGAAAAGGATGGAATAATCAAATCATGCAACGTATCACATGCTCTACTGTAAGATAATGGGCGATTGTTTTGTAATTCTAAGAACGTTCCGCCTCAGTTGCTAATCGGTGATTTACATGCGTTGTAATGATTTCATGGCATATCTTTCTTTTGCTTCACATGAAAATAACATGATATTTTGACTAGTGCCAGCGTGATATTTCTTTGAAGTAAAAACACAGGCTGCTATTATGATGAAAATCATTATTGTTAAAAATGTTATAATAATTACTTCTGTTTTATTATGAGCATCATTGTCATCTTAAATCATATGTGTATTATTGTTTTAATAGCACAAGTCGTAGAAGTACGTGCAGTGGTAGAAGCAGTACTATCAGAAGTAAGAGTAGTAGTAGTAGTAGTAGTAGTAGTAGTAGTAGTAGTAGTAGTAGTAGTAGCAGTAATAGTGGTGGTAGTAGTAATAGTAGTAGTAGTAGAAGTAGGAGTAGTAGTAGTAACAGTAGTAGTAGTAGTGGTAGTAGTAGCAGTAGTAGTAGTAGTTGTAGTAGTAGTAGTAGTAGTAGTAGTAGTAGTAGTAGTAATAGTAGTAGTAGTAGTAGTAGTAGTAGTAGTAGTAGTAGTAGTAGTAGTAGTAGTAGTAGTAGTAGTAGTAAAAATGAGAAGAACAACAACAAAACTGAAAAGAAGAAGATTAACAGAAATCAAAATGAAATGGAAGAAAAGAAAAGAAATGGAATGAGGAGAAAAATAACAACGTAAACAGACAAATAGAAAGAAACGTCGAGAATGTTCTGGGGAAAAAGAAAAAAAAGGAAATGAAGAAATGGTGAAACAAGATGAGAAATATTCAGAAGGTGGGGGAGGAGGAGGAAGAGGAGGAGGAGGGGGGAGGAGGAGGAGGAGGAGGAGGAGGAGGAGGAGGAGGAGGAGGAGGAGGAGGAGGAGGAGGAGGAAGAGAGGCATTATACGTATTTTTGCTTATGGATTAATTAGGGAAACACATACGTTCACTCTCAGCGGCAAACCAATCTTTCACAAAGTGACACGTGCACGGGATAATCATTCGCATGATCTGCAAAAAAAAGGAGTTCTCTCATCTTCGTTGTCTCTTGCGAGCTGTTTGTCCATTCTTGTCCCTTTCTCTCAGCTTGTTTGCTGATAAAGCAACAACGACGTCGGATGTTTAACTTGAACTTACCGCTGAGAGCCAGGTCGGGATCACGTCGAGTTTGAAACGATATTCTTGAAAGGCGGAGCGATCGCTCTCCAGGAAAATATTCCTTAACACGAAATTATATGTGTAAGAATGTTTGAGACGTAAGTGCAACTGCCTATCATTTTGAGAAATGTGCATTTGGTGGGAAATTGAAATATAAAGTCTACATTTATCAAATTCTAGAAGGCATAAAGTTAGTGGATTACACAGATCCCACAATCCTCCACTTCCACGGCTAAATGTAATATTCATGTGGCGGATCTACGGAGGGAGTTTATGGGTTTTAACTCCCCTTTTATCTTATAGCGGAAATGGCAATATATGGTCATGATAACCCTATTCCCACTTCAACACCACTGCAATAAGTCATACTGATGAGAGTGAGAGTGATAATCATTACACCAATTAACATAATGATGATACTATATCATAAATTCTAATACAAGTACTTATAGTTGCTGAAAATGTACACGACAATGCTATAATGTACTGATTGACATTCCAACTGTTTGTGAAATTCGTTTATTTTGTTTTGGTGTGAGGAATAAAGAATTGAACTGAATTTGATCGAATTCTGTGCACGATAATACACGTGCCTGATTTGATAACACAACATGTGTTTCAAAAATTCCAGGTTGAATAAAAAAAATGCCACCTGTTCTATCGTTTCTGGACCACCCCCCCCCCCCCCCCCCCGAAGAACATTCTGGACCCCCAGGAAGAACAGCTGTGTTATGTTGGAACATTATGATAGGTGATACCCAGCCACGTGTATACATTTGTTCTTTGTTCATAACATTAATGTATTGTTCATCTTTATCGGGAAAAAAATGAATTCAACATGTCAACTCAATCAATTTGATACTGAGTTCAAAAGATAATATTAAAAAAGAATATGACGATGTCAGCGTAAACATAGTAATATGTTTATTTTGAGAAACGCGGACCATATTTGACAGGTATTGTCATAATTGTTGGAAAATTATCCGATCAGACAAAAAAAAAGAGAGAGCACCAGATGTTTATTACACTTGTAAGTGTTTGTTTTATTTCATTTTATTACGAGTAACTTGATTATCGTTGGCAATACTGGAAGAGCGTCTTGCCAAACAAGATGAACTCTCTCTCTCTCTCTCTCTCTCTCTCTCTCTCTCTCTCTCTCTCTCTCCCTACTCCCTCTCTGCGCTCTCATCATATTTGAAAATGATTGGATCGTGTATCTTATTGACCTATTTATGCAGCTAAGTGGGGTAGGAGATAAACGTCACAGCCTTCTAATCCGATTTACTTTGACATTCGCGGAAGTCAATTTTCGGGTAAGGCCACTCCTGGAAAAATATTGCAAAGTATAGGAAATGCAACTCTATTACAATTCACGTGTACATGCCAGGTGGAAATGCCAATAATAAGCGTGTTTGCGTTATGTTAACCCTTTCCTTACAAAACAAAAACAAGATAAAATGATGCATTATATGCTTTATGAGTTGAAACAGTACAAGCACAATGTGATAGAGACAGATGAAGAGTACAGATTCAGTTATTCATGTCAGAATTCTTTTAGATGATTATATTGTTTTTCAATATCTTTATCATGTTTATTGACGAATACATGTGATAGTGATAACAACTTATAATCTGGATGACGGGTAGAACACATTACCTGAAACGTGGAGATTGTTACTCTCTCTTTCTTACATTAAAATAAACCTATATTAGTTGCAAAACTTTATTTCTAGCACAATTTCCCTTTCTTCCTCTCTCCTTTCCTTGTTCTTTCTCTGTAACTTCTTTGTGACTAGTTCACAAGTCTTATCAGCACACTCTCCTTCTACTTCCATACTATCCAATTTATTATCGGTTTTGAGACTAAACATCTAAGCTGAAAATAGTATTGTGTAAGTGTTTTAAAAACAAATATTCATCTCTCCTCGTTTTATTCTTTATTTTCCTTTCTTCATCCCACACGTTGGTCAAATATTCTGAAATAATGCAACCACATGGTGTTACCGAAAGATTTACTATTTTCTACAGAATATTTATTAGTACACTCTCACCATGGGAACATTGAAATTATCTTCTGTTTTTTTTTTCTTTCAAATGATCTTTATTCATATTCCAATCACAAAATCCTAATAACATCGAATATTGATTTTCTTTTACATATATAAATCAACTTAATTAAACAAAATCCAGTAACTCATTTGGAAGACTATACAAAGCTTTACCAGTACAAATTCTATTTACCTCTAACCTCTTTCGTATCTCGGATTTAAATAAATATTTCAGTCTAGAATTTCTGTAATCGGTACCCTTATAATTACGTAGTATTATCAACTTATAAATGCTCCAAAAAGCTATTGTCATAAATTCATCTAATTCAACAAAATCTGAAGTTTTTATAAGAAATCCAATATTAATGTCAACACGTAAGTGAAAAACCTTCTCAGTCAGGCAAATAATATAATCCCAAAACTTTCTATTCAATTTACAAGTTATTAAGGCATGTGTTAAATCTTCATCTACTTGACATGTTGTGCATTTAGCATCTTCACCCAAATTCCATTTACATAAATTCCTCTTTACTGGCAAAAGATTATATAACACTTTGAAATTAAATTCTCGCAATTTGTTATCCTTTACTCGTACTAAATTTCGTTCAAAACATTTTGCCCATGTTATATTTATGTTTACCAAATTTTCCCAAAAGAAGCAACAGCGTGTATATACCCCTTCTTGCAAAATCAACCGATGATAAAAATATTTTGATGTTATCTCACTTAATCCCCTCATAGATTTTCCTATTTTCATTTTCGGAACAGTCAGGGGTAAAACATTCTCATTCCTATTAATTACTATTTGCGTGAACCAGATTTTTGGTATAGCTTGACGTAATTTTGCATAATCAAAAATCGCTCTTCCTTTACTCTTTCTAGATTTCAAAACTCTGGTTATTTCCTCTACCGATTTGAATCTTCCATCGGTCAAAATATCTTCAAAACGCATAATGCAAATTATCTTCTGTTGTTATAATCAAAATTTATACATTTTTTGGGTTTTATCACTACAACATCATACTGGTATCAACGAAAGTTTGTATGTTTGGGTTATTATTCCATACATCAAACGCTAAGCACACTCTAAACTCAATAATCGCGATAAGGTTTGTTTTGTTAAAACGAAAAAAGGACTTGAAAAAGAAAGTTCCTTTCTTGGCTCTGAGCCTTGCTCTTGTCATTTGAAGATAATTGTGGTTATCAGTACTAATTGTATTTTGGCTGCGTTTCATAGGAAGTTACCTTTTTACCCTCGTTTATTGGTATGCATTGGTTATGATATAAGGAAATTAAATTAGCTTGTTTTCCTACAAGGACTGTTTTCAGAACGACTTAACAATCACATCGAATTTGCACACGTCCCTTACTGTCGTTATGATGATATGCCCCCATCGTTCGTGGCTTGGAATTTGGCTTATCTTTTGGCTGTGATCTGTGATATTTTCTTTTATCATATTTCCCCCTTCTTCGCATTTGCTACATATTTTATCTCTTTTCTCTCTCTCTCTAACTGTCCTTCGATTCTTCAGTACATTCTATTATTTTGCTTCTTCCTCTTCTTTGTCAGATTTTGTTTGGCCCTTCCTATTCTTCTTCTTCGTTCCTGTCAGTTATTTAGCTGGAGCAGGTGTTTGTAAGATATTTGATAAAACGTATTAACTCAAACTCAAGCACGCACTCTCCCTAACTACTTGTCCCCAATATTTACAATACACCATTGATAATAAGCTGAAATGAATAAAGGAGAAACATCATAGATATACGTTGGAAATGGTTTGAGAAAATCTAGCATGCGCTAAGGACGGTATTTGTGTTTGAAAATCATAAGAATTGGCATCGAATTCTGATCAGTATGGACAACTCTATTGGTCGGCAATGGTATACTGTGCAGATTTGTTTTTTTTCTAACATGCCTAATCAAGACAACAAACCGACCGAGACGATCAGTCATGACCCTATTTACCGAGCAAGATCAGAAGACTATTCAACGGTATTTAAATGTAAATTACCCATACTGTCTGGGTTTTCGTAAGCGTTTCCCAATCTGTTCTCTAATGGTTTGTTATACCTTCCTTCAAGTTAGCTTACCATCAGTCTTGTTTTTTCCTCTTTAAAGGTGAGTTCACACGAAAGCTGTTACCCGCTGCCGCTCGTGACATGGCGTTAGACGCGCGGTAAAATCTGGATATTCTTCCCCTAGCAATGTAGGGATACCAAGGCGATTTTTACCTCCGCAAGAGGCGAGGAAACGTGTGAAAGGCTTCTTCTCATTTCTCTCTCTCTCTCCCTCCCTCTCTCTCTCTCTCTCTCTCTCTCTCTCTCTCTCTCTCGGCATGTGTATTCCTTTTATTTTTTATTCATTGTTAAGAACACAAGTCAATTTTTAAGATGAATGATTTCGTATGACATTCTCAATTATCTTACGGGAAGTTAGTTTCAAGCTTGTGCTTACTCTTGTGCCGTCATCACGCTATTTTAGCATGTTTGTAATAATATTCTTTTATACACTTATATTAATTGCTTGTGGAAGTAGTGCAATGC
Source organism: Arbacia lixula (assembly GCA_963669155.1). NCBI lineage: Eukaryota > Metazoa > Echinodermata > Echinoidea > Arbacioida > Arbaciidae > Arbacia > Arbacia lixula. The sequence goes on from OZ022579.1 coordinate 7,148,085, forward strand.
AATGACTCGCAGACAATGTGGTGTTGTAGCAAGTGGCAGTGATATCTCGCTTCCATGTGGACGTACCCTGAACAATCATCAAGATCACATTAGAGAAAGTCTATGTCGGTGCCCCTCGCTACCTAATCCATCACTGTTCATGTTCTTCCTACCTGTCACTCTAAGACAGCAGTGCCCCGTGGCAATGTCCATGTACTTGAACTTCGAATGTTAAAGCAATTGATATAAACATGATCAACCCCGTTGCCCTTGGAGACCAGGGGGGCATTTGATCGCATCTTCAAGGAGATGAGAGAAGGAAACACGCGTATTACTGTAGCCCTAGTTTGGTTAAAGGGGAACAAAACCCTAAAAAATATTTTTTTTCTTGTAGCGGTAATCATATGGGAATTGTTATTATTAGCACTGAAGGCGTGCCTTGCCAATTCTATTTCTCCACTAGTGATATCTTAGGCAATCTGTGTTGAATTGTATACACTGATGAGGGTCTGTCGTCAATATACGTCGCACGTCAGCAGTTCTAGAGGTTATTACGTTATTAATCTACGGAACATTTAATTTCAAGTTGGCAACACAAGCTGTATTTTTTATTATAAAAGAGTGTTAATCGTTTGCAGGATTTTTCGCAAATCTTCACCAATATGCTTTTTGTGTGTTTTATGTTTCGTATCATTTGTTTATTGATAGGATTTCCTTTCTCCTTTAAACAAACTTCAACTAGAGAAGGAAACTATCCCTGGGGTGGAGAAATGGTGCTACCAGTACCCCTTCTATACCAAAGAGACGTCCTCACCATGTCCGTCGCGCCCAAGGAAAATGGAATTGTCGGTCGAAGTTTGCAGACGTGTCTCCGTCTTAATTTGTGCAATTTCCATACCTTGCCGTCCAATTTGAGTAATCAACTATTACCATTCAATTTCTCATTGAATTCAACCTAACCTGGTTTCCTTTCTCTCTCTCTCTCTCTCTCTCTCTCTCTCTCTCTCTCTCTCTATCCATCCCGGTCTCCCTATCTCCCCCTCTCTCTCTTTCTACCCTCTCTCTCTCTCTCTCTCTCTCTCTCTCTCTCTCTCTCTCTCTCTTTCTCTTTCTCTCTCTGTCAATCTCTCTTTCCCCTTTTCCCCTCCTCCTCAACAATCACAACGCAGGTCTCAGGCAAAGCTAGGGCACCCATACAGACTCGGCCTCGTCGCTCTCGCCCTCGTCGCTCTCGGCCTCGTCGCTCTCGTCATGACGCCGCGTCCCACATCATCGGTCCTTGGGCTCGGCACCGCCCTGCCCCTCCTCCTCGTCGTCATTTTTCTCCACTTGTGTACCGATTTCGCTGTTGCCTCTAATCCCTTCAGCGCAGAAGAGAAGCAGGCGACCGTAGATAGGCACAATGAGCTCCGCAGGGAACAGGGAGCCAGTGATATGAATTATATGGTAAGAATGTACTATGTGCCGCGTTGGAGTTGCTTAACATTTGACACGGGGTATTGGGCCCCATAACATATTCATCCATAGAGGTAACCATGGTTACCGATCTCTTTCTCCCTCCCCATCCATAATGACCAACATAAATATGTTGTCCATATCGGCTGCTTCTTGTTGCTAGTCAGTCTGCTTAGATTATCCATCATTGGCGCATTAGAAAGACATTAATCAAGACTTAACTAAGTTTGAATATGTTTTCCATGTGACCAACCTGGCAGCCTTCGAACGGCGGTTAAACGACCTGATGCTTTCTTTTGCTGCGTCTATACATTGTATAGTTCAAATCTATGTATCATTCACATAGTGGAGAAACATTCGTGTTTTACACCATCCGAGTGAAATGCAACGTTAATACATTTTCCTTGTGGTCCGTTTAGCCACATTCTCCTCTCGATTAATTACCCCCCCCCCCCCCGCCCCCACACCCACACCCACCCAACCCCACACCCTCTGTTTTAATTTAGGGTCATGCCCTTAGTAAGATCATTTTTTTCTTCTCCTTTTGTTATTTGACATTGTTGATTTATTTCAATCAATGTGTCAGTCGCGCATTGGAGAAACGCATGTGCGTGTTGAACACCATCTAAACAAATGTTTAATGTTGTCCAGGGGGTCACTCTCGATAAGAAAGTCATGATCAACCCCCTCCCCCCGCCCCACCACCACCACCACCACCACCACCACACTGCCGATCAGATCAAGTCGATCAAGTTCGATCAAGCCCGATCACCCATTTTACCCAGACCAATCTCGACTAAATGATTGATCGTCTTTCAACACGATCCCTTCCGGACCGCTATTCGATCGTTTACGACCTACACCCGACCATTTACGATTCCTCTAGTTCATCTCCTCGACCAGCACATCGATCTCCACTCGAACATACCGATCTCTTCTCAATCAATACACGATCGATACATGGTAAGTACTCGATCTGTACTAGACCGCGTAGACCAACTCGACGTCTACACGATTTCTACACGATTTTAATTCGAGCAGATCGGCATATTCGCACAGTGAGCGAAGAATTGGTTGGCGACAGCTATTCATTTCGTTGTAGGCGACAGAGCTACGTAGGTGTTTTTACACATTGACGTAGGGTGTGTGTATTGGGGGGGGGGTGCCTTTGATATTGCGCCCCTTGAACGTTTGTAACATGTACATACTACGAACTCATCATCGACAAGTCGTGTCTGATTTTGGAGTATGGAATTTGGAACAAAGTTGAGAGGTTTTCATGAAAAAAGTAAATCAACCATATTGACAGACGCTCTTAAAATATTTGCAAGACTCGGGAAATTCTTACCCCTGCCCCGCCCCCTCCACAATTGTCCATGCTGTAGGCTATATAGAGCCACTGTTCATGCTAAAAAGGGCGCAAGTTCAGTTCCATACGATCATTGTATGAACTCTAATTTCGTAATTATCAATGTTATTACACTTATTATGTAACCGTTATGGGCAATAGTACTTGCAGTAACTGTAGTAAAATTTGTAATAGACATCATAGTTGTATAAGTAGTAGTAGTAGTAGTAGTAGTAGTAGTAGTAGTAGTAGTAGTAGTAGTAGTAGTAGTAGTAGTAGTCCCAGGACGAAAAACTAGTAGAAACCAGTAGAGAAAAACGATTAGAATTTCTACTGGTTTCTACTAGAAATTTTCTACTGGTTTGAATATGGAAAGTGAAATGATTTCCAGTAGAAACCATGAGAACATTCCAGTAGAATACCTACTCGGACCATTAGGAGACCTGTAGGAATCAAAATTAAAATATTGATGTAATACATGTATTGATTTGAAAGTATATTAGGTTAAAGACAGCCCGTCCCTTTTTCAGATCACCACAAAACCATTGAAACATTGGCGAAACATATAGGGAAGTGTTAGCCAGCTGTATATTCATAATTTGAAACTGATACGAAGTGTAAAATTCAAATAATGCATGTAAACAACGTCTGATTGATAGTCTTTACCTCAGGCTCTTAGCAGTTTGTGTTGAAATATATGTTTTATTAATTAATCTTTTTATTAAATTATAAAACGCATTATAAACATAATTGTTCTGTAGAAGGAATCATCTCCAAAGTTTGATAACTACTCATAAAATTAGGATTTCACACATGCATGATAACCACATAGATACTGTAACAAAGACTAATACTTTTTTCGTAGTACGAAAAAAGTCGGTTTGAAATTTAACGGCTGAAATTTTTACATATACAGAAAGCTTCAACATGCTATATTCTTAGAAATGGTCTTGAATCACACTTTCTTCAATTTACGATCGTGATAGACGATTTCAAATTTTAAGCTTGCAAAAGAGACGGACAATCTTTAATCCAAGTTTCCAAAGTAAGGCACATATTGTTTTAGACTAACTCTATCCTATCCTATACTTATCCCTATCCTATATCTATCCTAATTCCTCTCATTTTTTTCACACACTTTCATATATATAGTAGTACGGTTATTAGGCACATAATATATTGGTTACTACAATCTTAAGAAAAGCATTTTTTGTTGTTATCATTCTTGTCTTCACTTAAGTAGGTGGCATTCACTATTCTATTTTTAAACTTGAAATCATTAATTTGTAAAATTCCTTTTATCTGGTTATGTGGAGGTTATCCATATAAAAGTACAAAATTATGATTCATGAATACATTCATGAATATTCATGAGCATCTCTATTTCTATTGGTTTCTTTTGGTCTCTACTGGTCTCCAATACCAGTAGAATTCACTGGTCTCTAATGGTTTCTACTGGATTGACTTTGTATTTTTCACACTCCTTTTCAAACCATTAGATCTTACTGGTTTCTATTGGTTTCTACTGGTCTCCAATACCAATAGAATTCACTGACCCAATCTCTAATGGTTTCTACTGGTTTGACTTTGTATTTTTCACACTCCATTTGAAACCATTAGATCTCACTGGTTTATATTGGTTTCTACTGTTTTGACTTTGATTTTTCCACACTCCTTTTCAAACCATTAGATCTCACTGGTTTCTGCTGGTCTTCAATACCATTAAACTTTACTTTTTCTACTGGTTTTTACTGGTTTCTACTGGTTTGATTTTGCAGTTCTTCATCAGACCAGTAGACTCTACTGGTTTATGAAAAACCAGTATACAAATATTGACTGCTATGAGGGGCACAGTTAAAATTATAAGCCCAAGATGATGTCAAAACCATGACTATGCCCGAAGCGAAGCTGAGGGCATAGTCATGGTTTTGACATCACCGAGGGCCTATGATTTTAACTGTGCCCCGAATTTAAGCAGTCAATATTTGTTTTATAAACCGAATGTATAGATTCTTCTCATCGATTGGTTAAAAGATTTCCTGAACTGACAAGGCCTACAAGATAGCATGTAATAGGCATGTAAATCAACACTCATTGCGCGTACAGGGATTGCGCACACACGAGCGATATCGCGCGGTGTTGAGGTTGTCTTATTATTTTCCGGGCACAGTCGATTGCCATGCCCCGGGCACAGTTAATTTTGACGTCATCTTGTTAAAAACGGGGGCACAGCTATTTCGATGACTCTACTTTTAACCAATCAGATGAGAGGAATCTATGTATGAGGTTTATAATAGAAACTAGTAGGCGCTCTCTACTGGTTTCTATAGGAATTTCGACATGGGGTAGTAGTAGGAGTAGTAGGGGAGAGCGAGGTAAATACGGACATAAAATTTCAAACTTCTGTCTGTATTAGCACAACGAGTAGTCCCATCATCAAATAGACATCGTATCATGTAGCTGGGCGGTATATTCCCTCATTATGGCATAAATAATGGCATACAGCGTTAATTCTTTTGCAAGTTATTTTAAAAAAAAAGTACTGTCATAGATGTCCGCTATTCCCCGACCAAAAGTGGGGAATTACGGACATGTGGTGAGGTAAATACGGACGGAGGATAAAGTTTACTGTTTCGAGCCTTGCCTTATTAAGCTACCCCCTCCCAACGCTTAAGCAATCAAAGCAGACACTAACTATTCTCTTATCTTGCCTTCAGTGAAGTTTCTTAGTCCAAACTTATGCATTGAGAAGCGTACTAATTATGTACAATAGGTTTATTATTTCATCTGGATATTATTGATCCATTTGTACAAGTTTAAATTGCCCCTGTCATCAAAATATATGTTGACTTCTGTTGATGCAACTTAATGTATATAACAAAATTACTAACTGTTCAATGGAAATATGTGTCCTATATTTTAAAATAATTTTTCTATATTTTTTCTCAGCACTGACAAGCCCCGCCTTCAAAATATCCTCAAACTCAAGATTCCCCCTGTGACATCACCAAAGGTAGAAATTAGCAGGATAATAGACATAATTTATGCACAAACTAAACATTGCAATGACTACTTGTGCTTATAATAGCATCACATACATGACATAGCAAGCACATTTCTGACATAACTGCATAAGGAAACGATTATTCCCACATGAAAGGTTGTTAGATGGTATTGTGTGAAGACATGTGATGATCTTGTGGGCAGGTGGAGGTAGTCATTACAATGTTAGTTTGTGCATAAATTCTGCTTATTATCCTGCTAATTTCTACCTTTGATGATGTCACAGGGGGGAATCTTGAGTTGGAGGATATTTTGGAGGCGGGGCTTATCAGTGCTGAGAAAAAATAAGGAAAATCATTTTAAAATATAGGACACATTATTTCCACTGAACAGGTCGTGTGCTCGACGAGTTGCGTTTGGATCGATCGACTGCGGTCGAAAAGTACTCGGGATGTGATCGAGTGTGGTCTGGTGTCGGTCGAAACGTAATCGAGTTCAGTCGAGTAGAGATCGCTAGCAGTCGTGTAGCGTTGGCGCAACAGTCGAGTCATTCATGAAACGGACGATTCCTGGATCGAAATGATCGGGAACCAATCGTGTAGTATTCGAGCATAAATCGAGATGATCGGGAACTAAGTGGTTGGAAAATTCCATCCCGACCGAACAAGATTTCTATACGACCGTTTCCCGATCAACTCGACCTCTTCTCGATCGCTACCCGAACTGTTGGCGCTCGGGCTTCCTACTCGATAATTTTTGACTGTCAAAAATTATCGAGAAGGAAGCAGGAGCGATGCCGATCAAGGTAGACTAACCCCGAATACCCTTGCCGAGCGAACGCGATCAGGCCAAAATAGCTTGATCGGGATTGATCGAGTTGATCTGATCGGCAGTGTGAACCTAGCATATGGCACGACTCCCGAGTCAGTATTTTAATGTTGGCGGTCATGTTATAAATCTTTGTTTAGACAAATACGAAAAAGAAACACGCTTGTTAATTGTAATTGTGTCATTGCTTCATGGATTCGAATCAACCATTTATAACAAGTTGATTTTCTTTTCTTGTTCTTGATTCATTTGACCTCAATCACTTATACAAATTCTGCAATTGGATAACGCTATACATGGTATAAATAGAAAGAAATTATATTACAATAGAGAATAAAAAGTACTTTCATGCTTTTAGAATGTTAATCAAGTCACAAAGAAGAGCACATCGTATTCAATGCTACCATTTAGTACGGTAACAAAAAGGTATCTTAAAAATTGCCGCGTTGTAAGAATGTCAACTTTACCATACTGTGACATCATAATGATAATAATAGAATGAATTGAGAGGGAGTGCAAAAAAGCTGGGACTGGACCCCTGTAGTCATGTCGTGGATGTTAACAAACCTTAATGTGTACTAATTAGCAAACATATGCTAAAGGAAATTATACTTCATACATTGGATTTGTTTACAAAGTATATACGTAAATAAGGTAATACAAATCCCACATGAATACAGTGATCAGTATTTCTTTAGTAGTGTATTGAACATAGGGAACAGCGAGGACGGGTGGGATGGGACGAAAGGGATATATTGATTTAATAATTGATACTGTATT
>OZ022579.1:7155677-7160677 GCA_963669155.1 Arbacia lixula
ATTAGAAAGACATTAATCAAGACTTAACTATGTTTGAAATCTGTTTTCCATGTGACCAACCTAACGACCTAATGTCTTCTTTGACATTGCATACTTCAAATCTATGTATCATTCACATAGTGGAGAACATTCGTGTTTACACCATCGTAGTGAAATACAACAATTATTATATTTCCATGTGGTCCGTTTAGCCACATTCTTCTCGTGATTAATTACCCCCCCCCACCCCCCACCCCCACCCCCACCCTTAGCCCCCACGCCCACCCAACCCCACACCCTCTTCTTCGATTTAGGTTCATGCCCTTAGTAAGATCATTTTTTTCTTCTCCTTCTGTTATTTTACATTGTTTATTTATTTCAATCAATGTGTCAGTCACGCATTGGAGAAACACATACGTACGTGTTGATATATAAAATATATTGATGTACTAATTAGCAAACTAAGTTAAAGGAAATTATATTTCATATATTGATTTGTTTACAATTATACGCAAGTGACGTAATACAATTCCCACATGCGTACATTGATCAATATTTCTTTAGTAGTGTGTTGAGTATAGGGGTCAGCGAGGATGGGTGGGATAGGATGAAAGGATGTATTGATTTAATAATTGATACTGTGTTTGTTATGTTTGTTTATCTATCTGAAAGCACTTCATGGGCGCCAAAGAGTAAGCACACGAAATATAAGTGTATCAAGGAGACACTAGCTATGTATGATTGCTCTCCATGAATCTGAACAGAAAATCATAATCTTTTCTCCTCTATCATGGTTCTTGAGTAGAACTGGGATGACGGGCTTGCGTCTCACGCGCAGCAGACGGCCGATAGCTGCCTCTTCGAGCACAGCAATGAAGGCGTGACCGTGGGCGAGTTCGATTACATCGGTGAGAACATCTTCGCCCTGGCGGCGATCCGGGCGACCCGAAGACCGGGGTGTGCAAGCGACCGACGAGTGGTACTCTGAGATTGAAGGCTACAACCTCGACGCCAAATACGTGCTCCGCCACATGCGGCCATTACACACAGGTAGACAGATATCTTATTATACACGAGCAGCAAGATTGCTTTGTTGTCAATTTGCCCGGAACGTGGAGATGACTGTTGTGGACTATATTGTTTTTTTTATTTGGATTTCTCTAAAGGATGTGCAGCATTTTACACACATACCTCAACGAAAAAATATTCATTTATCAAAAATAGAAAAAGAACGAATTACAATCCTACAGCACACATATTATGGGAGAGCACCTCGCATGTGACATCACAAAATTAAAATTGTAAAAGATCATAAATTTCTTATCCTTTGACGGATTTGATCGTCAAATCTCCACCAATAATTCGTGTTCTGCTTTATTGAAGCCAACTATAACTTCAGGGTAACCTATCCCTTTAACGCTAGCATATTGAAGCTGCGACTTATTGTACAAGCTGTAAGAGCTATATGTCTGCGTGAAAACGTATTTTGAGTATCCCGAGAGGAAATGTATTTCCATTGTGATTTCCATTGTGTTGTCTAGGAAAGCATCATCACATTCCCCTTATATACGAATTTAACACGATAGTTTTATTAGTTACTACTGTTTGTTTTTTCAGTTACCACCTTGTATGTATGTTTAACAGTAAGTGATCATACTGACGGCGAGTTCGAATCCTCTATTAATATGATTGACACGGGTACTGATTCAAACGACCGTGACAACACAACTCTATACCGAATAAAATTATATTGGTTACGTCACTTAAACTGGTATCGGGTTCTAAATTGTGCTAACATGCATCCATGCCCTCAGTTAGGGTGATTTGTATTTGAGCAATTGATTTAAGTTTATTCTCTCAGCGTCCCGATGTTTCATTGATGAATATACAAAACATTACACGAAACAAACACAGACTACTAAACTGACACTTTGTTTGCCCACCCCCTCCCCCGCTGTCTCTCCCTCTACCCCCCCCCCCCCCTCTCTCTCTCTCTCTCTCTCTCTCTCTCTCTATCTCTCTCTTTCTCTTTCTCTCTCTCTCTTTCTCTCTCTCTCTCTTTCTTTCTCTCTCTCTCTCTCTCTCTCTCTCTCTCTCTCTCTCTCTCTCTCTCTCTCTCTCTCTCTCTCTAGGTGGTGTGGGCTAAGAGCAAGGCTATTGGATGTGGGAGGAAGTTTTGCCCTACACTCACAGGTGGCTTCGACAACGCCTGGTTCATCGTCTGCAACTACGGCCCTGCGTAAGTACAAACATTACAATTAGAGCACCCACAATGCATCACAACTCCTCTCTAGTCAGACAAAACTTTGTGATATGGGATCACTGAATGAGTGTATGGGATTTGCCTTGGATTAGGATGTGGGAGATACACAAACCTATATGTAAAAAACACTCAAGGGAGACAAAAAAATGTCGCCTTTATGAGCAGGTGGTCTTTACGCAGAGGTGAAGCTTGCTTGAATGAAGTCGTGGAAGTCGAAGAAGTAGTCGTAGTAGTAGTAGTAGTAGTAGTAGTAGTAGTAGTAGTAGTAGTAGTAGTAGTAGTAAGATTAATATAAGTAGTAGTAGTAGTAGTAGTAGTTGTAGTAGTAGTAGTAGTAGTAGTAGTAGCAGTAGTAGTAGTAGTAGTAGTAGTAGTAGTAGTAGAAGTAGTAGTAGTAGTAGTATAGTAGTAGTAATGGAAGAATTAGTAGTAGCAGGAGTGTTAATTCAATTGTATCATCATTCATTTCATCTGCCGTGTCTACAGAGGAAACGTGAATAACGAGCGGCCGTTCCAGAGGGGAGATCCGTGCACCAAATGTGATTCAGGAAGCGGCCAATGCGACGAGGGACTGTGTCGTAAGTCCGCCTTCTTGCCTTTGCTCTCACATTCTCGCAAGATAGTGATTGACATGGTTGCGAGACTCAAGAAGTAGACAAGTATATAGACGAAGATGCACAAGAAGGACAAAAATGGCATGCGGAGAGAAAGAAGAAAAGGAGGTAGAGGAGGAGGAAGTACTAGAATAACTAGAAAATTGCACAAGAAGGGTGAGGAAACAGTCAAAAAAGAAGATTACCACAATACAAGAAGGATGTGTAGAAGTAGATGAAGGAAAGGAACAGGAGAAAAGTGGAAGAATGAGACGAAGAAGAAAAGAAGAATACGATGAAGACGGAAAAGAGAGAACGAACAAGAGAAGAGAGGAAAAAAAGGGAAAAGGGAAATGAATAAGACAAAAAGAGGGTTTAAAGTGGAGGGGAAATCCTAATTGGGAGGGTGGAAATCTTCATAATTAATGAAAAAGTGACAATTTTGTATGTTTTTAATGTTATACCAGGTCCCTGCAGTGAACACAGTGGTGATTGCGGTAAGTTTACACGTATCATATTTCCAATACATTATATTAGGTATCAAATATTATAATTTTATCATGTTAAAATGAAGCATATTAAAATCAATATTTCAAAGAACTTTTTCAACAAGAAAAGAAGAGACTAATATCAAAATAATACTAATATTACTATATTAGTATTTCAAGAAGAAGATGTTACCGTGTTAGCATATTAAAATCAATATTTCAAACAATTTCTTTCAACAAGCAAAGAAAATACTAGTAATATAAGTATTTCAAAAAGAGGATGTTACCGTGTTAGTATATCCTGCAAAATATAATAATTGCAATATGTAAGTGATTCAAGATCATTAAAGAGAACGAAGATCTACTATAATTGTACTAGCTGTGTGTATTCTATCAAGTACTTGTTTGATATTTCCCTTATATTTCGGCTTTTTTTCTTCATTTCGTATTCTCATAAGTTAACATATTTATGCATTCATGCAGTCAGTCAGTGATAAATATATATATCATTTCTTTCACTGATTCATTCATTCCGCTGCCAATATTGGCAAAGATTGGACAAAGGAAAGACAAAACTCCGCGTAGCCACCTGATAGCAAGTTAATGTAGAGTAGTCCGAAGCTTGCCAGAGAAGATAGTAAAACAGGATATTGACACTTATTGTCTGTTGCACAGGACTAAGCAACATGGCAGATACCAGGCGACATATCGATACTCCTTTGACCTTGTTGACGGCTGGCATAGTCTTCGCGTCTACGTTTTTCTGTTTCTTTTAGGCAACCACAGACGACACGATTCCCCCGATTTTGCCGCGTTTCTGCAATTATTGTAAGGGAATACGACTGAAAAAAATATGACGTCAACCTCTTGCATACATGCCATGACTGGATCTCGCGTAACAGCCAGTCGTAGAGTCGTGCGACTAATCGGAGCGTGTCGTCTGCGTTGATCTTAAGAGTAACTCCTAAGGCCGTTTTCACAGCGGTGACATAACTTAGACCGCGTTCTAAACGTAGATTAAGTTAATGGGGCGCAAAATAAATCGTCTGCTGCAGTCACAAAATCATTGATTTTCATCACAGAATCACAACTGTGGGCGATTTAAATTGTTAGTTGTAATCATTGTGATGATCCCGACGACAAAATCAATAGTATTGAATCAATAATAACGTTCCATGTTGTTTTGACGCCCATAAAGTAATTCTAGGTTTGTTACACGATTTTAAGTTCAACCGACGTTGCGAATGCAGACGTAACCAGTAACTGATTTTGTTGTTTCTCTTTGCGCAGTGTGCAACCAACAGTGCGAGAACTGTGGCGAGCTGGACAACGAGTGCAAATGCTCTTGCCCTAATGGCTTCCTTGGAGGCGATTGCTCAGGTATACACTGCGTCTATTGGATATATTTGTTTTAACTCTCTCATTACCATCGGCATAAAGATGTGTAGCAAGCCAATGGGGTTTCCAAGGCCCAGTAATGCAAGGGTTAACTCTCTCAATACCGTGGACATAGAGATGTGTAGTAAGCCACTTGGATTTTCAATAGCTCGGTAGTGTAAGGTTTAACTCTCTCATTACCATCGACATAAAGATGTATAGTAAGCCACTTGAATTTTCCATAGCTCGGTAGTGTAATAGTTAACCTCTTCGGAGCCAGCTTCTTCTTAACGGCTTCTA